>JAHRHZ010000125.1:32729-62359 GCA_024137785.1 Ginglymostoma cirratum | reverse complement strand
GGGAGGTCACCTGAGGTGATGAGGTTGTGGATGGTTTGGGAGATGATGGTTTGGTGCTCGGGGGTGGGGTCATGATCCGGGGGCGGTAGGAGGAGGTGTCAGAGAGTTGGCGCCTGGCCTCAGCAATGTAGAGGTCAGTGCGCCATACTACGACCGCCCCTCCCTTGTCCGCGGGTTTTATGGTGAGGTTGGGATTGGAGCGGAGGGAGTGGAAGGCTGCACGTTCTGCGGGGGAGAGGTTGGAGTGTTTGAGAGGGGTAGAGAGGTTGAGGCGATTGATGTCTCGACGGCAGTTGGAGATGAAGAGGTCGAGGGAGGGTAGGAGGCCTTGGGGTGGTGTCCAGGAGGAGGCAGATGTTCACCTGCACATCTGCCAATGTGGTATACTGCATCCGCTGTACCTGTTGTGGCTTCCTCTACATCGGGGAAACCAAGCGTAGGCTTGGGGACCACTTTGCAGAACACCTGCGCTCAGTTCGCAACAAACAACTGCACCTCCCAGTCGCGAACCATTTCAACTCTCCCTCCCATTCCTCAGATGACATGTCCATCCTGGGCCTCCTGCAATGCCACAGTGATGCCACCCGAAGGCTGCAGGAACAGCAAATCATATTCAGCCTGGGAACCCTGCAGCCCAATGGCATCAATGTGGATTTCACAAGCTTCAAAATCTCCCCTCCCCCAACTGCATCCCAAAACCAGCCCAGCTCATCTCCACCTCCCTAACCTGTTTTTCCTCTCACCTCAAGCCACACCCCCATCTCCTATCTACTAACATCATCCCGCCCCCATGACCTGTCCGTCCTCCCTGGACTGACCTATCTCCTCCCTCCACCCCCACCCACACTCACCTTTACTGGCTCCATCCCCGCCTCTTCGACTTGTCTGCCTCCTCTCCACCTAATCTCTCCTCTATCCATCCTCTATCTGCCTCCCCCTCTCTCCCTATTTATTTCAGAACCCTCTTCCCCTCCCCCATTTCTGATGAAGGGTCTAGGCCTGAAACGTCAAGTTTTCCTGCTCCTATGATGCTGCTTGGCCTGCTGTGTTCATCCAGCCCCACACCTTGTTATCTCGGATTCTCCAGCATCTGCAGTACCTTTTATCTCTGATATATCTTGAAGAACAGGTTCATAGTTCTTTGAATGTGGAGTCACAGGTAGATAGGATAGTGAAGAAGGAAACAGGGCTTGCATTTTGAGTCCGGTATGACTCTTCTTTGGAACTAAATTGGGAAATTATGGTTTTTATGCTTGTAACAGAGGGGCCCATGCAGCAAGTAGAACAGATGGTAAGCATCCACAGAGCAAAAGACAAAGATGGTGGTAAAGAAATTAATAGATACGAGAACCAGAGTAAATGTTTCATAGCATTCCAAAATGATAAATGCCAAAGGTGCAAAGTGGGCTTAATTTTAGGAAAGCTGGAGCATAATCCAGCATCTTCACACATTATGTATGTGTGGCAAAACAATCCAAAAAACGTACTTAAGGGTGTGTCTGATTAGTGAACCCCCCTGGAAAGTTTTCAGAGTTAATAAAATAGAAACTGTTATCAGCCTCTGAACCATCAAAGTTGTAATTCCCTCAATCGCAACATTAGCCTCAGAAAAGCAGTTGCAAGATAAGTCAGAACTTCTTGACATTGATCAACAGAGTCACTGTTAAGGTCATCGATCTGCAATGTTAACTCTGTTTCTTTCTCCATGAACACTGCTTGTACCTTTGTGTAGTCTTGTTTTACAATTGTAAACCCGAAGTTGTAGCCATTAGGATAAGGAGTATCTCTCTATTGATTTCCCTCAACTTCAGGCAGCAGTAACTAAACTCCATGACATACAAATTGGGTTCGCAACGTTGAACCAACCCTTCATCCAAAGGAAGAAAGCCAATTAAATGCATTACTTTCTTTCAGATAAACTAACATACAATTGTTGTTTTGCACGATTGTAATTTTTCCAGTCATTATAATTGTTTCGCTGAAACTCCTCCAAAAATATTCCCCTACCACAGAGAATAGCAGTTGCGTCCACTGACGTTTTGCTACAGAAGATTAGATGAGACAACGAAATTTTGAGCAAACTATAAATTTAATATTAATAGAAAGCATGCAATTTTGGCAGTTATGCAAAGAGTATGAATTGCAAAGCTAATTAATATCCTGAAAAGACAAGATAGCTAATTCTTATTTCCACAGGAGATTCAAAAATGTAACCTCAACTTTATATGAGTACAAGACTTTCAAAGAAAGCAAGGATATACATCAAACATCAAACCAATATTACTTTGAACCCTGAGAATGGGATCCAGTAGGCTTCAGAATGAAAGTGAAGTGATGGTGACTGATGTTAATAACTCTCCATAAGGTCATAGGACATAAGATACAGAAGCAGAAGTAAGCCATTCAGCCCATTAAGTCTCCTTCACCATTCAATGAGATCACAGCTGATCTGATAATCCTCAACTCCACTTTCCTACTCTTCCCACATAACCCTCAATTCCCTTACTGCTTAAAGACCTGTCTATCTCAGACTTGAATTTACTTAATGACTTGACCTCTACAGCCCGCTGTGGTAAAGATTTCCACAAATTCAGAACCCTCTGAGAGAAGAAATTCCTTTTCATCTCTGTCTTAAATGTGTGGCCCCTTATTCTGAGATTACACCCTCTGGTCTTCAACTCTCCGACAATGGAAAACAATCTTTCCACATCCACCTGTCATGTCTCCTAAGGAATGTACATGTTTCAATAAGATCACCTCTTGTTATTCTAAATCCAATGAGTACAAACCCAATCTACTCACCCTTTCCTCAAAAGAGAGTCCTTCCATATCTGGTATCAGTCTAGCGAACCGTCTTTGGGCTGCCTCCAATGGCAACATATCTTTTGTTAGATAACGGGCTCAAATCTGTTCAATGTGTTCCAACTGTGGTCTTCCTAGTGTCTTGTACAGTTTTAGCAAAACCTCCCTAAGTTTTATATTCCAATCCCTTTGAAATAAAGGCCAACATTCAATTTGCTTTCAGTACTTCCTGCTGAATTTGGATGCTAGTTTTTTTATTGTGATTCATGGGCAAGGGCTCCCAACTCTCTATGTTCTGAAGCTTTCTGCAGTCTTACTCTATTTAAATAATATTCAACTCCTCTATTCTTGCTCCCAAATGCATAAGCGCACATTTCCCAATACTATATTTCACCTGCTAAGTTTTTTTTGCCTACACATTTCACTGGTCCATATTGCCTCTGCTTTCCTCTTTGTGACATCCTCACCACTTGCCTTCCCATTCGTCTGTCTTCCGCAAACTTGGCAATAGTACATTCACTGTCATCATCCACTTCATTAATATATATTGTAAATAATTGTGATCCCAGTCTAGGGACGCTGATCTTTCAATTGATATCCAATGAGTGGCAGCTGTTCCAGGAAAAGTGGTGGAAAGATAGGGTGAGAATCGGAAATGAGGGACATTGTAGAACTGGGGAAGTCCTTTGTCAGTTTGGTAAGATATAGTGAGAAATCTCGTTGGTCTTCACAATGAGAAACCCTCCAAAATACTTGTCGTAACTCTCACATATCCAAAAGACTATAAGATTCACTCAACCATCTCACACTCACCATCATACACACAAAAATTAGATACAGACAAAGCTAATAATGGAGTTACAGCTAATAATTGCCTCAGTCAGTTTTGTTGCAGGCCCGTGGTTTCATTGATTAAGGAGGTGCTTTAACAGTAAAATGAAGGGCTGGTAAAATGAAGAGTTTTAATAAACAACGTTGCTTTTAATCAAATTTCAAGGAGGTTGCTTTTCTGGGAGACCTGAAATTAGAACAATTTCTGGTAAACCCTTCTCTCTGTTAAAATTACCCACTGTCAAGGCCATTGCAGGGGGCAGCATGGTGGCTCACAGCACCAGGGTCCTGGGTTTGATTCCAGCCCCAAGTGACTGTCTGTGTGGAGTTTGCACATTCTCTCCGTGTCTGCGTGGGTTTCGTCCGGGTGCTCCGGCTTCCTCCCACAGTCCAAAGATGTGCAGGCTAGGTGGATTGGCCATGCTAAATTGCCCATCGTGTTCAGGGGTGTGTGGGTTATCAGAGGGTGGGTCTGGGTGGGATGTTCCAAGGGTCAGTGTGGGCTTGTTGGGCTAAAGGGCCTGTTTCCACACTGTAGGGATTCTAATTCTAAAAATTGTGGCCAATCAATGAGTAGTTGTTCTTAGGGAGAGTGCATAAATCATAAATTAAAAATGCAAATTTAAAGTATATTCTTTTAAGTTGTCAAGGTCTATTCTATAGTTAAGTTTTATTGCTATGGTTACTAGAGAACGCAGAGGCTCTAGATACATTTTTTAAAAGGATAATATCTATTTAAATAAATTAATTCAATGACTATTGATTAAAATACATTAACAATGGCGGGATTGGGGCTGTTTTGTGATTGCAGAATGTGGGAGCTTTTGGATGTCAGTGTAATCCAGGACATACACATATGCAGCAGGTGTCTGTACGTTGTGTAGCTTCAGCCCTGAGTCATTGAGTTGGAGGTTAAGTTACAATCACTGCAATACATCAGGGAGTGTGAAAGTGACTTGTACACTTTGTTGCAGGAGGCATGGACATTATTAGGCTGGGGTTTTCACATTTGACCGGTGATCAGGAAATGGAGAGTGTGGCGGCAAGTGTGTTAGTTAAGGGAAACCAGAAGCCGTAGCCCATACACTATATCTAATAGCTTTGAGGCTCTTCAGCTTGTTGATCAGGACTTGCAAGTGGAATGAGCTAACTGACCAAAGCACTATGTTATGGGAAGTTGAGGGAATAAATAGGAGCATAACAGCACAATATAGTCAAGGGAATAGATGCACTTTTTTTGTAGCCAAGAGTGAGAGATCAAATAGCTATGTTCCTTGTCCCATTCAGGAAATCTGCCTAGGCTGTTTAGCAACGTGCAGCTTGTCAGGGGAGGATGCAGATGTTGTGGTCCACAGAGATACCATTGACATAGGTAGGCCCATGAAAGAGGGTATGCTGACAGAGTATGAGTAGCTAGGGGCTCAATTAGAAAGTACAGCCTCAGAGGTAATAATCTCTGGATTGTAACCTAAGGATTAGGGTAAATATGATAGAGACAAGAATGTGTGGGCTTGAAGGTTGGTTGTGAGGAATGGGTTTCAGTTCATAGGCACTGGCACCACAACTGGGGAAGTTGGGAGCTATACCATTGGGATAGCCTTCACCTGAACCCATGGTGGGACTGATGTCATGGTGAATTGTATATCTAGTATGTTAGCGAGGTCATTAAACTAAATAATAGGGAAAAGGAATCAAACAAGGGAAATATGGAAATAGATCATAGAATCCCTACAGTGTGGAAACAGGCCCTTCAGCACAACAAGTCCACATTGAACCTCAAAGCATCCCACCCAGACCCACCTCACTATAACCCAACTAATCTACATATCCCTGAACATTATGGGCAATTTGTACAGAGAGAAAAAAAAAGTAGGGCAACACTGCAATCTGTGTAATGATTATCACCATGTTGTAGGGAGAGATAAAACATACCAACATAAGAGTACACCAGCAAATAAGACCAGAGATTGTAAATAAGTTTTCAAAAAAAAAGCAAAATTTAAAGCCCTGTGTTTGAATGTATGCAAAAAGAAATGAATTGTTAGCACAGACAGAGACATGATCAATTGAGGATTACAGAGATAATGTTGTAAGGTAATCAAACATAGAAACATGGAGAACCTATGCAGGAGTAGGCCATTCGGCCCTTCAAGCCTGCACTACCATTCAATATGATCACGGCTGAGTTTCAGTCTCCCACTTCCACTTTCTCTCCATAGTCTTCGATCCCTTTAGCCGCAATGTCCAAGTTTTGCCCCCTGTTGAATATGTCTGATGAACTGGCCCCAGAAGCTTTCAGCGGTCAAGAATTCCACAGGTTCAAAACTCCCTGAGTGACAAAATTCTTCCTCATCTCAGTCCTGAATGGCTTACCCGTTATACTTAGTCTGTGACTCCCAGATCTGGACTTCCTCAACATTCGGAACATTCTTCCCATATTTGGCCTGTCCGGTCCCATCCGGATTTTATGTGTTTTTATGAGATCCCCCCTCATTCTTCTAAATGCCAGTGATTACAAAACCAGTCAATCAGTCTTTCTTCATATATCAGTCTTGCCATCCTGGGAATGCTGGGACCTGAATGCTAAAGGGTATTTGACAATCAGAATGAGAGGAAAACAAGAGAAAGTGGAGGAATAGCTCTGTAAATTAAGGATGGTATTAGTTCATTACTGAAAATCACCTGAAATTGAAAGATAATGATGTAGAAACAGTTTGAGTAGAGATATGAAATAGTAAAGCTAAGACACAACTTATGGGAATATTTGATTGACCCCCTAAAAGCAGTTATACCATCGGATAGTACACAGAAATTGAGCAATGTTACCACAATAATCATGGGGTGATTTTAATCTACATGCAGATTCTGAGAATAGATTAGCAAAGGGGCCCTGGAAAATTAATTAATGGACAATTTTCAGGATAATTTCTCAGTGCAAGTACATTCTGGAGCCAAAGAAGAAGCAGGTTATCCTAGACGAGATTATGTGTAATTAAGAACAAAAACAAAGAATACAGAGAAAGACACAGCAGATCTGACAGCATCTGTAGAGAGAAAGCAAGTTAAGATTTTGAGTCCAGCAACCTCTCTACAGATGCTGCCAGACATGTTTTGTTTGTCTGGCGCACTCTATTTCTTCTCTAGGTTTCCAGCATCTGCAATTCTTTGTGTTTATAATGCACAATGAGACAAGTTTAATCAATAAACTCATGGTGAAAGAGCCTCTAAGTGACAGTGATCATAACCTGAGAGAGTTTCACGTTCAGTTTGAAAGAGACATATATGGACTCCGTGACAAGCGATTTAAAATAGTGCTGGGGAAATTAATGGGGTCAAAGGCTGACAAATCAGCAGGGCCTGATGATTTAGGTCACTAAGTACTAAAGGAAGAGGCCCTGGAAATTTTGGATGCATAGGTGATCATCTTCCAAAATTGCATAGACTCTGGAGCAGTTCCTGCAGATTGGAGCGTATCAAATGTAACCTGTTTGTTTAAAAAGTGAGGGACAGAAAAATACAGAATTACAGATCAGTTGGCCTAACATCTATAGTGGGGAAAATGCTGCATTCTGTTATAGTCCACATGTTAACAGAACATTTGGAAAGCATTAATAAGATTGGACAAAGACAGCATGGGTTTATGAAAGGCAAATCATCCTTAACAAATCTACTGGAGATTTTTGAGCATGTCACTGGTAGAATAGATCAGGATAATCAAAGGATGTGATGTATTTGGACTTTCAGAAGGCTTTTGATAAATTCCTTCATGAGAGTTTAGTAGGCAAAGTTAAAGCATATGGGACAGGGTGTAATATACCGGCATGGACCAGGAATTGGTTGACAGACAGGAAACAGAGAGACATAATAAATAGGCCTTTTCTCAAGAGGCAGGCAGTGACTAGTGGAGTACCACAGTGACCAGTGCTTGGACTCCAGCTATTCTTGATAAATATAAATGACATGGATGAGAATAAAATGAACTGGAGAGCTAGATTAAAAAGCAGGTCGAAAGAAGTGCAATGGCAGACTATTTGGATGATTTTTAATCATTCTCAGCAAAGAATTATCTCACTGCGAAAGAAAGGGTCCTTGAGAAGGATGCATCATCCAAAAACTAAATCAGAAAGTTAAGGATTTTATCAAATTAAAAGAAATAGTGGCTCAGTGGTTAGCACTGCTGCCTCACAACACCGGGGACTTGGGTCCGATTCCACCCTCGGATGACTGTGTGGAGTTTGTACATTCTCTCCGTGTCTGTGTGAGTTTCCTCCAGGTGCTCCGGTTTCCTCCCAAGTGTCCAAAAGTGTGCAGGTTGGATGGTTTGACCATGCTAAATTGTCCAGAGTGTCCGGGGATGTGTAGGCTAGGCTGATTAGCCAAAGGAAATGCAGGGGTACTGGGGATGGGTCTAGGTGGGATGCCCTTCGGAGGGTCAGTGTGGAACCGATGGGTGGAATGGCCTGTTTCCACACTCTAGTGATTTTATGATTTGGAACAGCAGCGAACATGCAATATACATGTCATGCTCATTGTTTCCTCCAAGTGATGTTCAACATAGAAGAGCACTGATTCAAGAGTTGAGGGAGGAGTGTGTTAGACAGTAATCTGCAGGAAATGTCCTTGCCAGTGTTTGACCTGATGTCATGAGACTTCACGAGGGCCAGAGGCAAAGTTGGGGACCCCCCTAGGTAACTGCCTACTGATAGCATACCATTTTGCTGTCACCTCTGCTGGTCTGTCCTATCAAGGGATGATGATATTGGTAACCGGGATAAGGTATGATTCCATTAGGAGAACTAGTCTAGCCTCTGTGTCAGCACATCTGTGACATTACCACAATGTCACTGTCTCCCACTGTGTGGCAACATTGTGAAAAAAACTTGTCCAATGTTAGATTCAGCCAATTTAAATACAACGCGCAAGCAAATGAAGAAAATGCATCTAAAATTGAGGTAACAAGGCTTCAAAAGGGAGATTGTTAGGCACTGAGAGCAAGATTTGTTCCATGGGGCACATTTCAAACTCTTGCCCTGATGAATCGAATGGCCTTAATTGGCCAGCAGCTGGAAGCTTACTGCTGACCTCTACTGGTTAACTGCAAGGTTTCGGCTGGTTCCACTCCAGCATTGCGCTACATCATCCCGATTTAGAGGTCACTCTTTGAATGCCTTCCATTACATGGTGTCACACTTTAAAACCAATTGAAAACATATATTTTCGTGAAAGCTCTGATAAGCGAAATTAACATTAAAACAATGTGCTCAAATTAAGGTACTCAATTAAAATTAAAATTGCAATTTCAATAATAACATTTATTGGACAAATTAGTAGATGTTCATAGAATCCCTACAGTGTGGAAACAGACCCTTTGGCCCAACAAGGGTACACCAATCCTCAGAGCAACCCATCCAGACTGATCCCCTACCCTTTCCCTGTAACCCACCTAATCTACATATCCCTGAACACTATGGTCAATTTAGAATGGCCAATCCACCTAACCTACATATCTTTGGACTGTGGGAGGACACCGGAGGACCAGAATGAAACCCACGAAGACACAGGGAGAACATGGAAACTCCACACAGACAATCACCTGAAGGTGGGATCAAACCCTGCTGTGAGGCAGCAGGGCTAACCACTGAGCTACTGTGCCACCCTTGTTCTGTGCTAGAGACTAGTTTCAAATATAACAAAGTTTCTGACTAGGAAAGATGGGATGAGATTCAAGTGGTATGTAAATGTCAGCATAGATTGCTCTAACATTGGTGACCTTATTAAACAGAGAACAAATGTTCCATCTGTCCATTTTAGAGATTGGAGCTTAGCGATCTTTTGGATAGCTTGACTGAAATGGTTGATGTCCTTTCCAAACGCACAACGTTTGCTCCAGTCTTACTTAAGTGCCCAATCTTACCTGATTGCCACGTTCAACCTTAATTTAATCCAATTCACAATCATACACCTAAGCCAGTCTAACACTCGGTGGTAGTTACAATCATGGAAGTGGTTTCACAAAAGAATTATAATTGGATAAAGACAATCTCAGCATTTATATACCTGTATCTCAGGTTTTTACAAATTTCTTGACAATAGAAAGACAAAGGCTAAAATTTTACCAGGACTTTGGTAATGGGCTGGGAGCTGGTAAGGCTGCCAAATGTCATGGGAAGTATGAAGGAGTGTCTTCCTGCCACTATACCATTCTGCTAGCGGAGATTGTATGCCCATCCAAAGCTCAACTAAGCCACTTAGGTAGTCAATTGAGGACCGATTTTCACCTCAGTGGACATTTTGACTGTGTTGAGAAAGGTCCCACCACTGTATGAGAAGACCACCCAGTGAAACCTAGATACCTTCCAACTGGCTCCAGAAGAATCTCCTTTTCAGGCGCGCTATGCTTACTCTGGAGGTCCCCTAGTGGCATTGGCAAGCCTTGAGGCATTGCGCCATCTGTGGCTCATGACTGCTTTCTGTCCTCCAATCATTGGGGCTTACTTTCCTTGACCCAATATCAGCCAATCTCACATTACCCTCTTTACTAACACTTTGACCACTGAGTTGCCTTTAGGAGATTATGGTAATAGGATTGCAAAGACCATAAATCCATAAGAAACAGGAACACGAGTAGGCTGTTTGGATCCTTGAGCCTGCTCTGCCATTCTATACAATCATGGCTGATCCAACATTCTTCACATCCACTTTTCTGTCCTTTCCCTGTAACCCTTGATTCTCTACTGATCAGTAATCTATCTATCTGAGCCTTAAATATGCACAAGGACTCTGTCCCCACAGCTCTCTATGGCAAGGACTCACATCTCTGAGAGAAGAAATTCCTCCTCACTTCTGTCTTAAATTGGGCCCCCTTTTATAATACCCTCTGATCCTAGACTGTCCCATGAGAGCAAGCACCCTCTCAGCATTTACCCTGTCAAGCCCCTTCAGAAACCTATATGTTTTTATGAGACCACCTCTCATTCTTATAAACTCCAGTAAGTAGTAGTCTTTGCTCATAAGACAATTCCTCCATAGCAGGGATCATCCTTGTGAGATAACAAGCATGGGGCTGGATGAACACAGCAGGTCAAGCAGCATCATAGGAGCAGGAAAACTTGACGTTTCGGGCCTAAACCCTTCATCCTTGTGAACCTTCTCTGAACTGCCTCCAATGAAATAATATCTTCCCTTAAATAAGGTGACCAAAACTGTTCACAATAGTTCAGATGTGGTCTCACCAGCACCTTGTACATTTGTAATAAGACATCCCTACATTTATACTTACTCTTGAAATAAGGGCTAAAATTTCATAGCTTTATTGATTGTCTGTTGCACCTCTGTGATAGCTTTCTGTGCTTTGAACACAAGTATCCCCAAGTGCCTTTGTGTTGCAGCTTTTTGCAATTTTTCCCTATTTAACTAATATCCTGTTCTTTTGTTCTCCCTTCCAAAATGAACAGCATTGCATTTTCCAACATTACACTCCATTTGTCAACTTTTTGCCTACTTACTTAACTTACTAATATCTCTCTGTAAACTGTTTGTATCCCTCTCACAACATGCCATTCCATCTGCTTTTATGTCATCTGCAAATTTGGCTTTAGTACATTCGCTTCCTTCCTCCAAGTCATTAATATATATTATAGACAGTTGCAGCCCCAACACTGATCCCCATGGAACCCCACAGGTCATGGGTCGTCAACCTGAAAAAGAACCCTTATCCCCAATTACTGTTTCCTGCCCATGAGCCAATTCTTTATCCATGCCAATATATTACCTCCAGCACTGTGCGTTCTAATCTAATGACTAAATCTTTTGTGAGGTGCCTTGTCAAACACCTTCTGGACGTCCAAATACAACACATTTACTGGTTCCCCTCCATCCAATTTAGTTGAGACTTCCTCAAAAAATGAATATATTAGTCAAACATGATCTCCCTTTCATGATGAAATGCTGATTTTGTTTGATTAGATTATGATTTTCCAAATGTTCTGCTATTCCTTCTTTAATAATTGATTACAACACTTTTCCAACAATAGCCTATAGTTACCCACATTTTCCCAACCCTCCCTTTTTGAATAGGGGTGTCACATTGGTAGTTTTCCAATCCTCTGGCACTTCTCCAGAATCCAATGATTTTTGGAAAATTACACCAATGCAACCAGTATCGTGGCTCAGTGGTTAGCACTGCTGCCTCACAGCGCCAGGGACCTGGGTACGATTCTACCCTCAGGTGACTGTCTGTGTGGAATTTGCACATTCTTCCTACATCTGTCAGTATTTCTTCCAGGTGCTCCAGTTTCCTCCCACAGTCCAAAGATGTGCAGGTTACATGGATTGGCCATGCTAAATTGCCCATCGTGTCTGGGAATGTGCAGGCTAAATGGGTTAGCCATAGGAAATGCACGGTTACAGAGATTGGGTGGTTTTGGATGGGATGCTCTTCGAAGGAGTTGTTGTGGACTTGATGGGCTGAATGGCCTGCTTCCACACAGTAGGGATTCTATGATCTCTGTGGATACCTCTTTTAGGACCTTAGGTTGCAAGTCATCAGGACCAGGGGACTTATCTAACTTTAACCTCACTAGTTTGTCAATACTATTTCTTCAGTGATGGTGATGGTGCTTAATTCTTCCCCTATATTCTTTCGTACTAACTGAATGTTCAAGTATATTCCCCATAATGACTGATACAAAATTCAAAGCCTTTACCATTTCCTTGTTCCCCGCAAATGTCTTCTTAGTTCATTTTCTAAGGGACCTATATTCACTTTGACTTCTCTCTTCATTCTTATATATTTGAAGAAGCTCTTATTGTCAGCTTTAATGTTCCTCACCAGTTTGCCCTCAGAGCTTACTGTCTTTGAACTTATTGTCGTTTTAATCCTCCTTTGCTGGTTTTTGAATTTGTCCCAGCCTCCGGGGCTATCAGTGACTTTGGTTTCCTTATATGCTTTTTCTTTGAACTAATTATTCTCCTTAAGAAATTTGGTATGGTTAGTTTATTCCTCTTTTACTGGATGTGTTTTTACTGAGAGTCATGAATCAACTTCTTAAATGTCTGTGACTGCTTCCTTACTGATTTTCTTGCTAATCTATCTGCCCAATTCACTTTAGCTAACTCTTATCTTCATTTCATTTTAATTCACTTTATTTAAGTTAAACACAATTATTGCCAACTCGTGTTTCTCACTCTCGAACTGAAGATTAAATTCTATCACATTTTGATCATTATTTCCTAGGGATCTTCTATTCTGAGGTCATTTATTAAGCCTGCCTCATTACCCTTTACCAGATTCAAGATAGCCTCCTTCCTGGTTGGCTCCAGGACCAAGCTATTACTAATGCACTGTATGAATTTTTTATTGTAGCTGCCCATTTCAAGTTGATTAACCAAATCAACATGAAGATTAAAGTCACCTCTAATTATTGCTCCGATCTTTTTAAATGTTCCAATTATTTGTTGATTTGTAGCCTTTCCCACAGTGTGGCTACTATTTGTTGATCATTGCACCACTTCTGTAAATGTCTTCTTTCCCTTGCCTTTTTTTACCTCAGCCCAAATGGATTTACATCATCTGAGCCTAGATTATCTCTCCCATATGCCTCATTTCATTTCTCATTAACAGTGGTATGAAACTACTAACTTTTTGTCCCTGCTGTCTTTCTGAAATGTCACATTTGCCTGAATGTTAGGTTCGCAGGTTTGATCTCCTTGCCACCATGTTTCTGAAATGGCTATAAGATCACATTCATTCACCTCGATTTGCACTGTCAGTTTGTCTACCTTATTCCAAATGCTTTGTAAATTAAGGTGCAAAGCCTTTATGTTTGTTCTGTTATAAAATTTTCCAACATGTGTTTTATTATGGTTCCTTGATGCAATATGACATTTGCACATTCTGTTCCTTCCTTTTACTTCTGCGGGAAGTAGTGGTATTTCTAGGGGAACGTCTAAGGGAAGTATCCCTTAGTCAAGTCAAGACAAGCGAGACTATCTTCACTCGAAGGTACCAGCATAGTCAGTCAAAGGCATCATCCGACATCAGTCCAGGGCTTGGACACAACCATTCACGCTCTTGGTGGAGTTCTGTAGCTCTGTGGTCTGGCAAGTAGCCCATGGTCAATCATGCACATCCAATGCAAATTTTGCAAGGATTAATGGTAAGACAGTCAGAGGCTCAGAGAGTAAAATAACGGGATGAGCAGTTAAACAAAAAAAAAAATTCATGGGAACATGAGGATGATCATAACTGATGGGGTTGATAGAAAGGGTAAGACAGAAAGGAGCATGATGATATGGGAATCATCTTGTTTGAGAAGCTGAGCCTGTACCTCAGTCTGAAGTGTTATAACCTGTGTTATCTTCCATCCAAATTGCAAATATTCAAATGAAACATGGCTGACACCCATCCAGAATGAGGAGAGTAGATGATTATATTTCGCTGAGGGAGTGCAATGTGATGTTTAATAACATTAAACAGGCACTCGGGGTATAGGTTAAAGGTATCTATTATCATATAGTTCTGCAAATGGACCTCGTGTATTGACCAACTTGTTGAATAAAGATCTTGGCCACAAGCAAACATGACTACATCATCCAAATATACAAATTTATCCTACTAATGGTTATTACTGTCAAGTAACATGTAAAGATTCACCTTAATTGCAAAGTCACCATTACCTTCCAAGGTTCTATAGCCAGCATAAGGTTCAGGAGCTGCTCAATTTACATCTTGGAAAGTATATGTCCACACCATTAGCCTATATACAATGCTGCCTTTCTTGAGTACTTTGGAGTTTAGTATCGGAGTTGGTGAGGGGTGGATGGGGTTGATGGTGGGAGATTCACTCTATTCCTACCATATTTTTCTTTTCTTCAAAGTGTGGGAGACTGAGGTGTGATCTGAGAAGTGTGTAAGATCACAAGAAGCATGGATAGGGTGAATGCACTTAGTCTTTTTCCCAGGGTTGGGGAATTGAAGACCAGAGGGTAGCAGTCTAAAGTAAGATGGGAAAAATACATGGGACCCTGAGAGGCTCAGAGGATGGTACGCATATAGAATGAGCTGCCAGTGGAAGTGGTTGAGGCGGATACATTAACAACATCTAAAAGGCATTTGGATGAATACATGGATAGGAAAGGTTTAGAAGGAAATGGGCCAAGTGCAGGGAATTGCAGATAACATGGAAGGATATTTTGGTCGGCATGGACCAATTTGGGCTGAAGGGCCTGTCTCCATGCTGTAGGACTCTATGACTCCATGACTCTATTCACAATCTCCCACTGTCTATGTACAAAAAGGTTTGAGCAGCATACACATGAACCAGGTCAACAATGTGCAAGGTCTATATAGGGGTATTGCATTTTTCTTCTTATCAGAGGCCTCCATGATCCAATATTTGAAGGATACTATTCAAACATTATTTGTGTGTGCTGCGGCTGCTGAATGATCACATTATTGAGGTGATGCTTTGTTTCTGATATTGCCCATATATGAACAATCCCCAATGGATCCAGACACAGAAGGTGTGGTCATTTGTGTGGCTGCTGTATGTGAGTGAATAAAATCAGAAGGCAGCATCAACCTCCAGTGGATGTAGAACAGGCTCATAATGCAGAGTTTCCAGCCGATAGTGCCCACTTGCCAAATTGAAGATGCAGGAGAACCATAGTGAAACCTCTACATCAGGTTACCATGGAAGTCCTGTCTGGAGGTTCATTCCAGTACATTGCGGACAGAGGACACTACTCAATCCTTGGATTTTCTGTTCAAGACAACTGGAGGATGCAGCGAGGTCGCAAAAGCTGGTGAGGATTTATGACAGGTGCAGTACTGTGCTGAGTGAAGACATGAGGGTGTTCCTCAGAAGGAACATGACAATCAGCATCCTACAGCAGCAATGGCCAAAACCACACAGACATGTCAACTTTATTCAATGGAATGGAGTTGTGTAAAATCATCTTTCACTGATAGTAAATGTTTTGATGCTGCAGAGGACATGTGCTCTGTGTAATCCCAACTGTAAGTCCATCTTCATCTGTTAATGCTTTTTGTGTTGTTCAATAATAGTTAAGGTTACTAACTGATGGAAGCCTTCTACAACATCTTGCGCACCTACATTCAATCATCCTTGATTAAAGACTCCAACAATTTCCCCATCACAGTTGTTAGGCTGGCTGATCTGTGAGTCCCTGCTTTTCCTCTTTCGCACTTCTTAAAAAGCAGTGTGAAATATGCAATTTTCTAATCCAGAGAAACAACTCCCATATCAATGGAACTCTGAGAGTTTATAGTTATGGTATTTACAATCTGCTCCCCTACTTCTTTTAACATCCTCAGATGGAAACAGTGAGGTCCAGGGGATTTGTAATTCTTTAATTCCATTAAATTCCTCATTGCCGATTTTTACTTAAGTTAATTTTATTGAGTCCCTTGTCCCCAAACAAATATTAATTTCCTTGGGGCTTTCAGAAAGCCATTCTCCTTTTCTATGGTAAATGCTAAGGCAACATGACTGCTATTTCCCTGTGATAATTGACAATATTTCCACTTACAGTCTTTCATGGGCTGGCATTGCTTCTGATCACCCATTTTCCCTTTCCATGGATCACCAACTTCCGTTGATTTCCGTGCAAAGGCTTCTGTGTTCAGTTGATCCCAAGAGCAATGCTATTAGGTGTTCTTAGCTCCTGGTAAGGCCAACCATGATGATAAGGTTAAGTGGATGATGCAGGTAAAGTGCAAACCAAAACAAGTCCTCAGGCAGAAGATACCCATGTGATACTAGTTGCTGCGGTGGCAGGTGAAGGCTGCAGCAGGCAGGAGATCCCAGTCATCAAGTTTTCCTTGCCACTGAAACTGGGTTTACCTTCTATCAGGGAACGTGTATCTGCTGATGTGCAACAGCATTCCCACGATAAAAGATGTCCTGCTAAGACATCTAAATGGAGGAATTCATCCTCCACCTAACTAAAGTCAAACTCATTCTTGGAACCTGGAATGCATGAACCCTCATGGACAACAAGCAAAACAATTTTCTGGAATGAAGAACTGTCCTTGTTGTTTGTGAACTCATGGGCTTCAACACTGATATTGCTGCCCTGTAGGATACTCAAAGAGCCGGCAACGGGCAGCTGAGGGAAGAAAGTGATGGTTCCTCCTTTTTGAGAGGAAAACTAAGGATCAACTGACGACACATGGAATTGGATCGCTATTAAGGATCAACTGATCAGCTGACTCTGGGAGCTCCCTGTTTGCAACAACAATCACCTCATGACTCTCCACCTGCAACTTGCCAAAATCCAGCAGGCGATGGTCGTGAGTGCCTATGCTCCAATCCTTGATGTTACAGATAATTCCAAAAACATTTCCTATTCCAACCTGGATACCATTCTCACCAACAGCCCAAAGGAAGATAAAGTTTTCCTCCTTGGAGACTTTAAAGCCAGGGTTGGAAAGAAATCGCTACTCTGGAAAGGAATGGAATGAGTCAGGAGTTCTAACACCAATGGGATTCTCCTGCTCACCAGATGTGCAGAACACCAGCTGGCCATCACCAACACACTATACGCCAAAAGAAACAAGTTCAAGACTTCTTGGAGGCATTCGCAATCAAAACACTGGCACATGATTGGCTATGTCATTGTTTGATCCTGTCACCTAAGGGATGTTCTATTCATCAAAGTGATGACCAATGAAAACATCTGCTGGATAGATCACCAGCTCATCCTCTCCTCAATGATCATCAAATGCTACTATATGCAGCTAACAATGAAGTAATAGTTCTGAACAGAGCTCAATATTGAGCAGCTTCAAGCAGACTAGTAATCTTTCAACAAAGTCTTCACCAAAATCTCCACAAAGAGTTCATTTTAATGGAGTAGAGGAAATTTGGAAAGCAATGACAATGACCATCATCTCATGCTGTGAAAAAAATATTGGCTACAAGACCAAGAAAAACCAAGACCAGTTCAATGAGAATGATCACATCATCCAAGACCTCATCGACAAGAAAAGGAAAGCTCTCTGTGCCTGGCAAAACAACATCACCAGCACAGCAAAGAGGAGAACTCATCAACCAGCAAAGGTGCAGTTACAGAGGAGAACTAGGGAAACAAAGAATCAATGGTGAACTGAGAAAGCTAAGGAGCTATAACTCCTTGCGGGCGAGTGTGAAATTCTTCAGTGCCACCAAGGCAATACAATTGACCCAACACCCTTGCCTCAAGCTCGTACAGAATAAGAATGGCATCCTTTTGAGAGACAGAGGAAACATCAGCCTGTGATGGAGAGAACCCTTCAAAGCACTTCTAAACCACGATACAGTCTTCGACGAGGTCAAGTTTGAGGAAATTCCCCAACTCTCCATTACAGATGATGTAAGACTCCCACCCAGTATGGCAGAAGTTGAAGCCTCCATATGACACATGAAGAATACAAAAGCTGCAGGAGTAAATGAGATTCCAGCAGAGATTTTCACACTTGGAGGAACAGTGCTTACTCGACATCTCCACTAACTGCCCCTGGAAATCTGGGACAAAGAAGAAATCCCTACCAATCTCAGGATGCTGCCATCACCACTGTTTTCAATAAGGGAGACTAAATGGACTGTGGGAACTACCGAGGAATTTCCCTATTCTCCATCGTCGAGGAGATCATGCCTAAATCCTCACTAGGCGCCTCCTCCCCAATCTCTAAGGAAATCCTTCACAAAAGCCAATGTGGCTTTGGACCAAACCATGAGACTATGGACATGATTATCATTGCTTGATAACTCCAAGAGAAATGCCAGGAACAACACCAACCAATCTACATGGCCTTCATTGAAGTGATTAAGGCTTTTGACTCAGTCAATGAAGGACTGCTCTGGAAGACCCTGTCAAAGGCCAACTGTCCCATGAACCTCATCAACATCACCCGTCTTGTCCATGACAAGACGTCAGCGACAGTCCTCATACAGGTAATATGATACAATCCTTTGAGGTCAAGATAGGGGTCAAACAGGGAAGTGTCATCAGATAACGTTTCAACCTCAACCAGTTGAGATTCAAGAAGAAAATGGTACTGACTTCACTGGTGGAATTTCAGTTTGTAGATGACAATGTCATCTCTGCTATCTCGGAAGAGAATCTTCAGGTGTCACTTAAGACCATATGACCATAAGACCATAAGACATAGGAGCAGAAATAAGGCCATCAGGCCAATCAAGTCTGCAGCCATGCAATCATGGCTGAAAAGTTTCTCAACTCCATTCTCCCGCTTTCTCTCTGTTCGCCATGATCCCATTGATAATCAAGAACTTACTTCTGTCTTAGATATACTCAATGACCTGGTTTATACAGCCTTCTGCGGCAATGAATTCCACAGATTCACCCCTCTCTGGTTGAAGAAATTTCTCCTTATCTCTGTTGTAAAGGGTCTTCCCTTTACTCTAAGGCTGTGCCCTTGGGCCCTCAAGTCCACTTAATGCCTTTGCAGACACATTCCAAAGAATTGGTCTCAGCCTCGACCTCAAGAAGACTCAAACTATTTGCCAACCCATCCCAGGTCAAGTTCAGGTCCATCACTCCATTAAGATCAATGGAGAAATCATCCCAAATGTGAAACATTTCCCCTACCTGGGAAGCTACCTCTCATCTGAGGCTGACATCGATGTGGAGATTTAACATCACACCCAATCTGCGAGTGTTGTCTTCAGACACCCAAGGATGACAGTCTTCATTGACCACGATATCCATGCTGATACCAAGAGCTTGCGTATAAGGCAGTCATCCTTTCGAATCTTTCATATGGTTCTAATACATGGACTACGTATAGACACCACCTCAAGACCCTTGAGAAGTATCATCAATGTTGTTTGAGATAGATTCCCTGCATCACCTGAAGGACAGGCATTCTAACATCAGCGTCCTTGAAGAAGCTAACAGCACCAGCATTCAAGGCCATTATCAAAGAAAAAGCTAACTTCGTTGGGCTGACCATTTGCTTAGGATGCCTGAGCTCCGACTACCGAAGCAAATCTTCTTCACTCAGCTCAAGGAAGGCACATGAACGAGAAGAGGTCAAAAGTACATTTCAAAGGCTGCCTGCAAGCTTCCCTTAGGAAATGCAACATAGATGTCAATGCATGTGAGATCCTCATTCAGGAGAACCTGATTTGGAGGAAGATCCTGTATGAAGGGACACAATTCTTTGACTACACCCAGTGGCAAGAAGAAGTACAGAAAAGGAAGCTGACAAAGGAATGCCAGTGATCCTGAGGCTAAGGGCCAATTCCACCTCCTGGAAATGTGTGGTCAGAGATACGGCTCAATGGTCAGGCTCATCAGCCTTGTGAGGACCTAGAGAACCCATGACCAGCGAAAAGAAATTTCCTAAGTGGACAATCATAATCATTGATGAGTGGTTGCTGATGACAATGACATCTTGGCAAGTTTCCTTTTATAATCCCTTCCAGTAGCTCTTATAAGCTGCTTTGTGGCCCTTTGCTGGTCTTTTTACCTTTCCCATTCAGCAGGATTGTGTTTTTTGTTTGCTTTTTTCTAAGCCATTTCTTTTAGTTTTATGCTTTAGTTGTCCATGGCTGTTTTTATCTGTGAAGTGGTGTTTTTCTTCTCAGGGGTATAAACTGGTTTTGTGTTGTGTTTAGTATTTCTTGAGACATCCTCCGCTGTTCTTCAGGCTTGAAAGCAGTTGTAACTACCACAGCTTTGGGCATTTCGGGCAGGGCGGAGGTGCAGAGGCCAGGCATCTTTAGGGTGTCATGAGATGAGACTTATGAATGTCTGTACATGTCCTGTATGTGTTCCTCTTCTGCTTGTGTGTCTCCTGGCATCACCTTGTCTCTTGTGAACGGCACCTGGAGTGAGCTCTAAATCCCTTGTCCCTCTGTCTCTTTGCTATTGGTTCTGAGCAGCAATTAATTTAGGCACTAGATCAGGTCAGGTGTGAGTTGAGAGTGAGATAAGGGGTGGGCATGTCAGATCAGGGGAATGTTTCAGGTGGGTGGGAATGTCAGTGTGTCAAGAGTCAAGTTGCGGAAGACAGGGGCATTAGAGAAATCGGTAACCTATGATACTGCGAACCCCATTTTAATATTACCTTACAATGACGCCAAGTTCAAGGAATTCCCCGTCCCTTCTGAAAAGTGTGACAGACACCTGAAAAATGCATATCCATCCAGATGTTGATGTATAGAACCTCACAGGAGGCCAGTATTGGATGAGCACATTTATTTTGGAGGACTGTGAGCTGATAAAGATTATCTTCTGCTTAAAAATGGTATTTGCTCAACAATTGCACAGCCATGCACAAGGTAGCACATAGAGCGATCCACGGGAGCTACAGACCCATGCAGTCGGTGTCTGATGGAGTCTTAGCAGCTGTCAATTACTGTAATATAAATGTCCATATCTCACGTGACTTTTGCATGCTAAGGCTGGACAGTGACTTTTCTTTAAATTACAAAATTAATTTTTGGCCTAGTCCCTCCTCATCTCTGTAATCTTCATCAGCTCACAATCCTCCAAAATAAATGTGCTCATCCAATACAGGCCTCCTGTGCACTCCTAATCAGAACTGCTCCACTAAGGGTGGCTGTGCCTTTGGTATCCAGGCCCCAAACTCTGGAATCCCTTCCCTTTACTTTTCTACCTCTCTACCTCGCTTACCTGCTCTAGTGCACTTCTTAAGGCTTATTTCCTTTACCAAGCTTTTGATGATCTATTGTGATATCTCCTTTGTGGCTCAGTGTCATACTTTACAATGCTCCTGTGAAATGCCTTAGAATGATTCACTATAAGAAAGGCACTATTTGAATGTGAGTTGCTGTTGTGGCTGAGGTGAATAGGAGATATTCATTTATCGAGCTGGATAACCATGAAGCGCCAATCATAGAAAACCATGCTGATACGATTATATAGTCATTCCTGGCACATAGGAACATTTTGGCTAGGAAGTGGTAAGCACAAACCTTCAGTACTATTGCTGGAATGTTGTCAGGGCCCATAGCCTTTGCAGTATCCAGTGCCTTCAACCATTTCTTGATAACAAGTGGAGCGAATCGAATGCTCTTAACAAGACTGGTATCAGTAATGCTGGGGACCGCTGGAGGAGGAGGAGGAGATGGGTCAGTCAACACTTCCAGCTGAAGGTTGCTGTGAATGCTTCAGCATTATCTTTTGCACTGATGTGTGGGGCTCTTACATAATTGCTGATTGAGATATTTGTGGAGATTCCTCCTTTGGTAAGTTGTTTAATTGCCCACCACCATTCATGACTGGATATGGCAGGACTGTCGAGCTTAGATCTGATCCATTTGTTGTGGGATCATTGTGCTTTGTCTATCATTTGCTGCTTATGCTGTTTGACATGCAGATAGCCCTTTTTGGTGGCTTCACCAGGTTGATACTTCATTTTTATGTATACCTGGTCCTGCTCCTGGCTGTAGGTTGTGCTGGAGTACAATTCTCCTGCTTGTCGATGGCCCACAGGGCCTCATAAATGTCCAGTCTTGAGTTGCTGGATCTGTTTGAAGTGTGTTCTCAATGTGAAGCTGAGACTTTGTCTCCATAAAGAATGTGTGGTGGTCACTCTTATTGTTACTGTCATGGACAGATTCATCTGCAGCTGGCAGATTGGTAAGGGTGAGGTCAAGTATGTTTTTCCCTCTTGTTGATTTCCTCACCACCTGCTGCAGACCCAATGTAACAGCTATGTTCTTTAGGACCCAACCAGCTCAATCAGTAGAACTACTGCTGAGCCACATTTGGTAGAGGACATTGAAATCCCCCACCCAGAGTACATTTTGTGCCCTTGCCATCCTCAGTGCATCCAGTAAATGTTGATCAACATTGTGGAGTACTAATTCATCAGCTGAGGAGGACGGTATGTGATAATCAGCAGGAGGTTTCCTTGCCCGTGTTTAACCTGAAGCCATGAGATTTGAAGGGATCCAGAGTCAATGTTGAGGACTCCCAGGGCAACTCCCTCCTGTCTGTATACCACTGTGTCGCCACCTCTACTGGAGCAGTCTGCAGGGGGACAGGACATATCTGAGGACGGTGATCGTGGTCTCTGGGACATTGTCCCCAAGGTATGATTCCGTGAATGTGACTATGTCAGGCTGTTGCTTGACCTGTCTGTGAGACAGCTCTCCCAATTTTGGCACTAGCCCCCAGGTGTTAGTAAAGAGGATTTTACAGGGTTGACAGGGCTGTTTCTGCCATTGTCTTTTCCAGTGCATAGGTGATCTGTTAAGTTTAATTTCGTTGTTAAAATTTAATAGCAATTGATATAACTGAGTGGCTTGCTTGTTCACAGTTGAGAGTTGGTGTGGGTTATATGTAGGCTAGATCAGGTTGAGATTGGCAGAATTACTTCCCTGACAGACATTAGTAAACTGAGTGGACTTTTCCTGACAATCAACAATGGTTTCACGGTCATCAGTAGACATGTAATTCCAGAGTTTTTTATTGAATTCAAACTTCTTCCATGGTGGGATTTGAACCTGGGTCCCAGAACATGACAAGAATTTCTAGATGAATAGTCCAGCAATAATACCACTAGGCCATCACCTCCCCATGTTCCCATGTGATCGCTGTTTTAGGTTTACCTTGAGAAAAACTTGAGAGCTGTATCACTGATTATTGTTTGGTCATACAGAACTTGAGTGTTGTTCTGAGAAGAAAACAGACATACTGTTGGAGCTTATTGCCTTGCACTCATCAGGACCAACTCACAAAAATAATGAATTTTGAAAGGAGCAAAAATCTATACTGCATGAGAAAAGGCTGTTAATTGTTTGGCAGATGAACTCTGATTTAATGTGGCATTGCCATGGAGAATGCACCAGGGAATTATCCCTGGGGCTCTTTTTAAATTCAAATCAGACAAAGCAAATTTGATTGACCAAGGCATTGCCGTAATGAATGTACCAGAAAACAGTTGGCCCCCAAACTTTTGTTTCATTGAAAAAAGGCTCAATGCTTGTACTTTATATTTGTAAATGATAGGGTGCCACGTATGAATGTATCCATCACTAGGCACTAAAACTATGATTCAAACCTATTAATGTCAATACCTTCAAACTGGGATAAGAGATATAGTTTCCTGGTGTTCAGCACCATTGGAAGGTAATGACAATAAGACGTACCACCCAAAAGATGCATTGCAGCAACTCACCAAAGCTCCTTCAAGAATATCTTCAAACCCCGCAATCTCCAACAACGAAAACAAGACAAGAAGGTAATAGGGACACACAGGAATAAGTTGCAGGACTAAGCAGCATAGCCCCCGTCATGTCTTCTACCCATTCAACATGATGCTTGTTGATCTTCAGCTTCAATTCCACTTCTCTGCTCAATCCCCTTTATGTCTTTTATAATTTCTAATGACTGATATCTGGCTAACTGGTCTATAGATTCCTATTGAATAGTGGTGTTATATTTGCTAATTCCCAATCTCCTGGAATCATCCTCGAATGTTGGGAATTTTGGAAAATCATGACTATTGCAGCCATTGCTTTTTGAACTCTAGAATGTAGGCCAACAAGTCCTGCTGGAAGACACAAAATATTTGTTCAATGTTTCTGCTATTTCCCCATCCTGTATGGTTATTTCTCCTGTCTTTGTCTATGTATTCCCGGCTAATTTATTATGATACTCAAACTTTTTCCCCTTATTAGCCATTTCAGAAGGTCAAATTTGAATGCAGAATACACGGTTAATGGCAGGATTCTTGGCAGTGTGGAGGAGCAGAGGGATCTTGGGGTCCACGACCATAGATCCCTCAAAGTTGCTACCCAAGTTGATAGGGTTGTAAAGAAGGCGTATGGTGTGTTGGCTTTCATTGGCAGGGGAATTGAGTTTAAGAGCCGTGAGGTTATGCTGCAGGTCTATAAAACTCTGGTTAGACCACACTTGGAATATTGTGTTCAGTTCTGGTCACCTCATTATTAGAAAGATGTGGAAGTTTGAGAGTGTGCAGAGGAGATTTACCAGGATGCTGCCTGGACTGGAGGGCAGGTCTTATGGGGAAAGGTTGAGGGAGCTAGGGCTTTTTTCATTGGAGCAAAGAAGGATGAGCGGTGACTTGATAGAGGTGTACGAGATGATGAGAGGCATAGACAGAGTGGATAGTTAGAGACTTTTTCCCAGGGCAGAAATGACTATTATGAGGGGACATAATTTTAAGGTGATTGCAGGAAGGTATAGGGGAGATGTCAGAGGTGAGTTTTCTACACAGAGAGTGGTGGGTGTTGGAATGCGCTGCCGGCAGTGGTAGTGGAGTCAGCTATTTTAGAGACTTTTAAGTGACTCTTGGATAGGCACATGGAGGATAGTAAAATGTAGGGTATGCAGAGTAGATTGATCTTAGTAGGATAATAGGTCGGCACAACATCTTGGGCCGAAGGGCCTACACTGTGCTGTACTGTTCTATGTTCTATTATCAACTTTTTAGTGGCCCTTTTTTGGTTTCTAAATCTTTGCCAATTCTCAGACTTAATATTATCTTTGCAGCATTGTAAGTCTGTTCTTTTAATAGAAAACTGTCCTTAATGTGTTTAAGTGGAATATATTTTTGTTGAATATGACATTTTTAAACTTAATACAGAATTCAGGTGTATTATGATTATTATTTCCTAATAGATCTTTAACTATAAGATTGTTAATTAAACTTGCATCATTTCACAAGTGCTTGGAAGTGTCACCACTTTGTATTTTGCTGTCCAACATGCATGTTATCAAGACATGGAACTTTATCACTGTTTCTTTCCTGTGACTGGGGCAAATGCTGGAACATCATCCCTAACAACACCATGGGTGCACATACAGCACAAATATTATTTTTCCTTTATTCATTCACAGAATGAGAACATTGCTAACCAGGCAGCATGTATTGCCCATCCCTAATTGCCCAGAGGGCAGTTATGAGTCAACCACATTGCTGTGGGTCTAGAGTCACATATAGGCCAGACCAGGTAAGGATGGTAGTTTCCTTCCCTAAAGGGCATTAGTGAACGAGGTTTTTTTTTTTAACCTGACAATTGACTCACGGCCATCATTAGACTCTTAATTCCAGAATTTCATTCAATTCCAATTCCAATTCCAATTCCACCATCTGCCATAGTGGGATTCGAACCCAGGTCCCCAGAACATTATCTGGGTCTCTGGATTAACAGTCCAGCGATAATACCATTAGGCCATTGCCTTCCCCATTACAGAGGTTCAAAAGACAGCTCAACACCACTTATTCAAGCGTACTTAAATTCGAGACACACAATAAATGCTGATCTTACCAGTGATAACTGACATCTCATGAAATAGTCACTAAAAAGTTAACACGTACAGTGCTGTCCCTTCAGCAGCTATGAGACAAGGCACCTCAGTGCTTCAGTGCTTTCTTGGAAACTCATGGTATACATCTTGTTGGGCTCCTAAGAAATGAGGAACAAGTCCGCAATCTTTTCAAATATCTGACTTTATTTCTTCTTATCTGTAGGCTACATAGCCATGAGTTGAGAGATCTGCAGCAACAGCCTTGATCATCATTTTTATACATTTTAACTTGATCCTCCTCGAAACTGCAAATAATTGTCAATACCTTCTGTTAATCTATTTCACAATATCTTCCCATGACATATTACAGTGAGCTTGTGCAAGCTGTCCCTACACCCTGATCACAATATCCGGGCAACAGGCTGCTCTTCACGTACTCCCGTTTCTGCTTCAAACCGATTTCCTTTGTTTTGTCCAGACCTGCAAGTCGGCTTTTTTAATGAGCGTCTGCAAATTTAATCCTTTTAAACCTTTGTTATGCAGTAGCTTAACCACGATGATTTCAATATAGTCACACATCTTAGCAAAGGATTGTCAGTCTGGGCCTCTTCAATTTTGAAATAAGGAAGGATGAAGGGTAGGATGATCGAGATATCTAAAATTGTGAAAGGTTTTGATGCAGTAAGTACAGAGGAAATGTTTTTACTTGTACAGAAAACCACAACCAGAACTCATGAATGTGAGATTGTCACCAAATTATCCATTAGGAAAAAGAAACAAATTTACTCAAAGACTGGAGTGACTGTGAAAACACTAACACAAGGAGTGCTGAAAGTCAATAGTACAGACATATTTAAGGGGAAACTGGAGAAGCATTTGGTTTAGAATGGAGTATGAAATGATAATGTGTGATGTAATTGATGAAACATGGAGGGAACGTTGAGTAGAGCATAACTATTCATATGTGATGGTTGGGCCAAAAAGCCCGTTTCTGTGCAATATATGCTAAGTAACCAAATGTAATCATGTTTGTACATTTGGTTATCCTGCCTACTATTAGCTACCAATGAACTGAAATGAATTTTCACCTTTTCTAAGGGTCAAAAGGAATTGTTTCTTTTTTGTGTCACTTTAAACAGTTGCATTTCAAAATTTAAAGGAACAGGGGTAATTAAATGGATGTACTTCTTCCACTTTTAATGTGGTCCCTGTGCTTATCCAAGTTTTCATCCAGAGCTGCAAATAATTATAGAACTAACCAAACCCTATAATTTTAAACATCAGGAAGAATAGAGCAATTTTGATTAAATTTGCACCAGTTCTTAACATTGGGATCTGATTTTTTCAGTAAAATCAGTTCATCACAATTGAATATATCTAAAATTGTTCGTCTGAGGTCCACATCAACATTCTTCAGAAATATTTCCTTTTACCATAGCTGAAACATCAGTCACCCAACAGCATAGAAAGCACACTAAGAGATAGTAGGGACTGCTGATGCTGAAGTCTGAGATAACAAGGTGTGGAGCTGGATGAACACAGCAGGCCAAGCAGCTTTCCTGCTCCTCTGATGCTATTTGGCCTGCTGTATTCATCCAGCTCCACACCTTGTTATAGCATAGAAAGCACATTAGTGTTGCCATTATTGGCTCAGATTTTCCTTATTTAATGCCTTAAGTTATACAAACATTAATAAAAATTAAATAATTTTATTTTGCACAGCTTACTTTAAATATTATAGCTTGATGCCAACATGCTCACAAATAGATATGAGTCGAAGGTTAACGGTTCAAAGTTTTTGAAGAAGGACACCAGACTTAAAACATTTACTGTGCTTTCTCTCCACGGATGCTGCCAGACCTGCTGAGTTTCTCCAACAATTTCTGACTTTATTCCAGATTTTCAGCATCACAGTTGTTTGTTTCATTATTATAAAGGCAGAGTTTACATCAATATGGGATCAGTAGACTTACTGCTCCATTAATACCAATTGGCCTACTGCCACTTTCAACGGAGCGAACTGTTAAGTGACCAAGATGTTTCAGGTGAAAATCCCTTTTAATATTAATTGCGTCCTTTTCACATACAGAGGACTTCAGGATTTTTTTTAATTCCTCACAAACTGAAATCTACATCATGCTCTTTTTGACCAGTCTCACTGAAATTAGTAGTTCGGTCCATTGAAAGTGGCAGTAGGCCAATCATGTTTCATTGGCTAAAGCCTCAAACATTCAAACTCACCACAATAGTTTTACATGACTCAAAACATCACCGGCATTTTGTACCAGATACTTGCGTGACCCAGGTTATGTTGTGTATTGTAGATATTGTTACCTCATAGCATTGTAATAACTACAGTTTTCATGCTGTAACTTTCAACTCACAAGCAGAATGTGAGGGGAGCAAATATGCTTTTCTTTTGACATTTTTAATTTTTTTTTCCATTTTTCATTTCAGCAATTATGCTGGCCAAGTTTGAATTGATGCACCAGTAACACAACACTTCGTGATGGGCCCAAGCTATACCTGCCTCTTCGTAGGATACATGGAACAGTCCGTCTTCCGCTGCTACACCAGTCCCATCCCCCACCTCTTCCTGCGCTACATCGATGACTGTATCAGCGCTGCCTTGTGCTCCCATGACCATGAGGCCAGGGGTGGGGAAGTTTTGAAAGTAGTAAAGTCCACATTGAGACCATTGGGCTGTAGGCTCCCAAGGCGGAATATGAGGATGGACATGTCATCCAGGGAGTGGGAGGGGGCGTTGAAGTTGTTCGCGACTGGAAGGTGTTGCCGTTTGTCACAAACCAAGCGTAGGTGCTCTACAAAGTGGTCTCTAAGTGTCCGCTTGGTCTCATTGATGTAGAGGAGGCCACACTGGGAGCAGCAGAAGCAGTAAACAACATTAGCAGAGGTGCAGGTGAACATCTGTCTGATGTGCAAGGTTGTTTTGGGGCCTGGGATGGAGGTGAGGGGGAAGGTGTAGGGACAGGTGTAGCACTTCCTGCGGTTGCAGGGAAAGGAGCCAGGGATAGTGGGGCTAATGGGGCGTGTGGAGCAGATAAGGGAGTCATGGAGAGAGCAGTCCCTATGGAAGGCAGATAAGGGTGGGGAGGGAAATATATCCTTGGCTGTGGGGTCAGATTGCAGGTGGCGGAAGTGGCGGGGAATGATACATTGAATCTGGAAGTTAGTAGGGTGGAATGTGAGGACAAGGGGAATTCTGTCTTTGTTTTTATTGCGGGGAGGGGGTGTGAGGGCAGAGTTGCGGGAAACGTAACAGATGCGGTCAAGGGTGTTTTCAACCACTGAGGGGGGGATGTTGTGGTCCTTGAAATAAGTGGACACCTGGGATGTTTGGGAGTGGAACATCTTGGGAGCAGACGTGGTGGAGGAATTGAGAGTAGGGGATCACATTTTTGCAGGAAGGTGGGTGAGAGGGAGGATCTCATCCTCACCTCTTTGGCCTGACACAACCTGTCCGTCTTTTCTCCCACCTATTCGCTCCTCCCACCTCACTGACCTATCACCATCCCACCTACCTGCCCCAGCCCACCCCTCCTCTCTCTATTTATTTCTGAGCTCCCTTCCCCCTCCCCCATTTCTGAAGAAGGGTCCCAGCCAGAAACATCAGCTTTCCTGCTCCTCTGACGCTGCCTGACCTGCTGTTTTCCTCCAGTTCCACACTATGTTAACTTTGTGATAAATATGTCCTTTTTTTT
>JAHRHZ010000125.1:0-32329 GCA_024137785.1 Ginglymostoma cirratum | reverse complement strand
TGATGAAGGGTCTAGGCCCGAAACGTCGAGCTTTCCTGCTCCTATGACGCTGCTTGGCCTGCTGTGTTCATCCAGCTCCACACCTTGTTATCTAAGATCTATGTGAAAATGTTTCTACAAACTGAAGGCATCTAATACAAAACCAAAAAGAATTAAGTACTTGAAACAGCTAAATAAAAGAATGCTTTCAGATCAGCTAAAAGGATAATAGATAAAAAGGATTATGGAGAATTGTAAAAGTAAATGGGAAAATATTAATGCAGATAGTTGGGAATTGTCAATAACTACATTGAGCCAATCAGAACGGTGTTATGACCAGGTGAGGAGGGCTGCATCAGTTCCATTCTTTTTAGTCCGCTCCACCGCCAGCTCGGTAGGCAAAAACAAAAGATTTTTAACTCATTTCAGCAGGCAGCTATATCACATTTCATTTAAAACAGTGCTAGTTAAAATCAAAAAGCCAATTACAATATATTCTTGAGTGAAATTAGAAGAAATGTTATTATTTGCTAACCTATAAAATATAAAATCCCACACAAACATACATACAAACACAGCTATAAACTTTAAAAGGGGAGAATGTCTAGTGGAAAAAAGGAACATTGAGAATAAGCAGTTTCATAAAAGTCCTTAGAATCCTTGAAATGTCAGGTTTTAACCTGATGTGATGGTTATTTACTTGATGATTTGTATCCTCAGCAGTGGCAAAATTTATAGATAATCTTGAGTTCTGGGTGAATGGATGTTCCTCCAAGTTGCTTTATTACCAGGTGCAGTTTTTCAAGAAAATGAAAGAAAAATGGAGAGAGATAAAGACTTCATTTCTGCTGTTATGAATCTATTTTCTTCTCTCTCTATCTGCCTAAAAGTCATTGTCTGAAAAGCAGTTAGTGTAATCCTGTGTCTGGTTGCACTTCTTTTTTAAAAGCTGGATAGTCTACTGATGACTTTCGTACATGAAACCTCCAGACAGATGTGACCCAAACAGGAGTTGTCAGTCATTTTGATAATATTTTAACTTCACTCTGGGTCTTGTTTATTGATGATTTCATATGCTTGACTCTACCAAGTCAGGGGATCATTACTGCCATTAAATCAGAGTCTTTCCTTTATTAGAATATGTTTATTTCATGAAAGTTGTGCATATTAAAGTCAGATGATGGAGGTTAAAAATTGATAGTCCATCTTTTATTGATATAACAATAGTCAAGGGCAGTTTATGAAGATGATACACAACTTAAAATTTAATAATGACGTTCATAATAAAATCAATCACATTAATAAAATTTTCCATTGCTAATAATATAAACATAATTTTTGAGATAATATTTAGAAATTGACTTTTTCTTGCTTAGACATGAGATATCTCTGCAAAATGGAAGTTTCTGGTAGTGGTAGTAATATATTGAACTGGACTGAAAATTAGCTGAGAGGGTGTCAGCAGAAAATAGTCACAAATGAAATTTGTTCAGTGGTGTTTCAAAGAAATGGAAGTTGGGACCATGGATTGGTACTTTCTCTTTATGGTCAAGATGCAAGTGTTGGATGAGAACCTGAATATTTGCAGTTGATGCTAAGATGTGTGTAATACTCAACAGCTTCAGGTGGATCTTGATTTATTAGGATTGTCAGGCTCATGAAAAGCAAATTATGTTTAATACAAAGTACGATGTAATCCATGTGGGCAGCGAGAATGTTTAACATACTTATACTTTTTAGGGGAAAGCTTAAAAGAAAATGGTGAAAGAATGAGATCTAAGCATTCTCATGCATGGATCTTTAATGGTCATGACAAATTCTGTGAAGTGGTAACTAGAGCGATTATGGTATTGGTGCAATGGATAATTAACTGTATGTAAAAATAGACTGCTTTTCCTTGTACAAAACCATCATCAGACCTCACTTGAAATACTTGACAAGATCTTAGCTCACTCAAAATCCATCCACTTATTTGGAATTAAGATCGAGCCCAAAACATCTGTTTTGGTTTCTTCACTTGGATGTAAGTATTGAGACTCTGGAACAAGTGCAGGGCAGGGTCAGTAAACTGCTTCAGTGGCAAAATCACGGATGCTGGAAAGGTAGTTGAGAAACAGAATATGCCGAACCTAGCTGGCAGGTCTGACAGCAGCTTTGGAAAGGATCTTTCATCAAAACTGCACTAGTCTAATTCAAACTTGCTTACCAAGATGAGGTAAAAGGCTGGGACTCCATAATTTAGGATGAGAGAGTCACAGACGTAGAGAGTGACACAATCAATGTTTATTATTCATTCATGGTATATGGGCAACAGTGATTTGACCAACATTTATTGTCCATCCCACATTGCCCTTCAGAAGATGGATATAAGATGATGAAGGGATTAGATTCTATTTGAGTTGACAGTTTGGTTTAATAATATGGGTTAGGGAGGACCAGTGCTCACAAGCGTAAATCTAGGCATTTCTTTTCCCAGAGAATAATGGGCCTCTGGAATAGATTCTCAGCTCAAGCGATGAATACTGACTGGTTTGTTGAATATTTTCAAGTGGGAGTTCAGTTAGCTGGCGGCCAGTTTACAATGAAGGGTGATGGTAACAGCATGAGTTCAATTCCCACTCATACTGAGGTTACCATGAAGGACTCTCCTTCTCAATCTCTCACCTCGCCTGAGGAGTGTGACCCTCAGATTAAACATTGCTCTGAATATTTCAGGAGTCTAAACCCTTCCTCTTTGCACCATTTCCTCAGACATACATTAGTCTGGTCTACCATCCTATTCACTCACTAATTTGTGACAAGCTGTCCTTCTAAGCTCCCTAACACTTGCCTGAAGAACTTCATTCCTCCATTCACCTATATCACTGACACCCATATGAACCAAAGCTATTGGCTCATTGTCCTTCCAAACCTGGGCACCATTCAAGAATCACGTCTACAGCTACAGAAATGCTTGCTTTCTGTTATAAATAAAAAGTTCCCAATGCCTGTTGCGTGAAAAATCTTTCTTTTCTCCTCCTTACAGCTGAGGTACTTCTAGCACCAACGACTTGGCTCTGGACAAATTTGTCCATCCTTTAGTCAGCCATTCCCTCACTTACTTTTAAATTAGGACATGACCATCTCCAGAAATGTGCCTTTGACATTCCTTTAAAGTAGGGCTGCCCGGCCTACCACCGTTGGGAACCATATGGCCCATCAGAGCATTGTCTGTGGCCAAACACCTGCTTTACTAGCAGACAAATTTACAGCTCATTAATTAGTAATTAATAACTACACCATATTACTCAAAAAAATCACAGGCCAAGAAAAAAAAATAACACAAAGTGATAGTTTATTGCTTTTATTCAGTTTTTATTTATGTTTTATTTGAAGCCAGAGTTTAAAAACAGTTATTGTATCAGTGGAAGATTTTAGAAGGAGCTGCTCTTCCCATCAGGGGTCCCTTCATTCCTGTGGGGGCTGATGCAGACTTACTGGTAAGTTTATCTGCAGCAAATGCAGAGGGGAACCAATGAGATTGAAGGAGCAGAGCGCAGCCAAAGATCTGCATATGTAGCAGTGTATCTGCTGGCCGGGACTTGGAATCGGAAGTTTTCAGGGAGATACAGGCTTGGGTAGAAGGGAAAGGAGCTGAGAGTGGAGGAGAATGAGGAAGCAAGGCAGGTCAGTAGGTGGAGGGGAACTGTAGGTCTGGCTACAACAATGAAGGGAGGCTGCCAGTCAATTTTTCTTTCATTCTATATTTTTTAAAAAGAAACTGACTTTTACCACATCACATTCAAGAATCTCATGGGAAGTGAAAACCTTGGCCACTTTCTTTTTTTTTGCTAATGTGGTAATAGTGCTGGTGGAAATTTTTAGATCACAAAGCACCATCGATTATTTTCTTGCAGCTAAAAGTAGAAGATTAAGACAGAGTAGGAAGATATGGAGAGAGGAAGAATGGTATAGAGATGGGGAAGGGGTGAGAAAAGAGAAAAAAAAGTGAGAGAGAAAGAGATAAGAGCGTAGTAGATGGAAAGAGGAGATGGAGAGGGAAAGCAGGCTGTGAGGGGAGGAAACCCCAGGCTGAAAATCAACCCACTTCTGATCTCCACTTCCAAGTGAATTCTGTCAAGGACATCTCAGAGTGTGTCCCATCAGAGTAACCCAAGGTCGGTGTTAATTAAATCCCTAACTCCTTAGCTTGGACCAGTCATCAGTTGCTTCCCTGGTGATCATGAATTGGGCTGATGTTTTTTCTCTCTCAATCTGTGTTTCTTCACCACAAAAGCAAATCATTGCTTTCTAATTAAGTTTTGCTGCACGTTACTCATTAAAATCGTTTGCTAATTGCTTTTGTGTTTTTTTGATGATGGCCATGTTTACTGTTGTGGCAGTCTTGGCACAGGATGTGCATTGTATGATACTGAGGTGACCTGACTCTTATCTTCAACTAAACAATCAACTAACTTAAGAGAAATAAGATAAAATTTAAACAAATTCTCTCAGCTACTCACCAATCATCTCCATAAGCTATGGATAGTAAAAGCAATATGGTACAATGTTGCAGAGATTATTGTTAGGCCAGGAGACTTACATTTTTTTTGAAACAAGTAAAGGATGATCAACAAAAATAAAGTGGGAGAAATTGGAGAATGAAAAATAGCAAGGCATAATCGTACAGTAAAACTTTTTCTTCAAGTACACAAAAAAGAAAGGTGTAATGAGATGAGTAACAAAAACAAAGTTGCTGGGAAAGTATCTGTGAGGGAAAAATCACAGTTAACGTTTCGGGTCCAGTGACCCTTCCTCAGAACTGATGGTGGCTGGGAAAACATCAGTTTATATGCAGAAAATTGGGAGGTGGGTGGTGTAGGGAATAAACGATAGAAGAGAGCCTTAAGAGAGAGAAAGACAGTTGGACGGACGAAGGAGTTGATAACGATCTGACTGTGAGGGTAAATAGCTGTTAATGGGGACTATTAGTAGCTAACAACAGGGGGTATGTAATGGCAAGCTATGTGGTAACAAGGCCTGGTGTGTGGGGTAGGGGGCAGGGGTATGGGAGAGTTTAGGCCCCAAAATGATTGAACTTGACATTGAGTCCGGAGGGCTGCAGGGTCCCCAAACGGAAAATGAGGTGTTGTTCTTCCAGCTTGCATTGAGCTTCGCTGGAACACTGCAGCAAGCCAGAGACAGAGATGTTGGCCAGGGAACAGGGTGGTGCATTAAAGTGGCAGGCAAAAGGTAGTTCATGTTGACCTGCAATCTAGTTTAGCTGTAGTAGATGCATAGTTTTAAGTCAAACTCCAATGTTTATTTCGTTTCTTTCCGTGCTACTGGACAGAACTGAACAGCTATAATGGCTTTGTATATATTTTAATGAATAAAGTACATTTTTGAAATAAGAAAAGATGCATGGTTTTGTAAAGTTGGGTAGGGTACTTGTGGATTGGAAGGCAGGATGTTAGAATTTGATGTTTGCAAGTGACGTGGAGGAAGATTATATGGATCCTTTAAAAGATGGTGTGCTTTTTCTAGGCTTGGATATTAAAAAAAATGTCTGCAGGCAGCAGCTTGTGGGTTTGCAGGTGCACAGAGCTCCTGAAATTGAAACATTTGTATCAAAGGCTGTATAGTTAGCAGTCTAATTTGTAGTTTTGTTTTTGTTATCAGGGCAACCATTTTGAATATCAGCCAATTAATTTCAACCAGGCACTTAGACTCTAAAAGCCAATTAAATTTAAATCTGATGGTTTTGACAACATAGGACCAATCATATTGTAAGAAACTGATATGTCATCAAGGATATAAAAGAAGAGGGCATTTGAAAATCAGGGTGACAGCAACTGCCATCTGATACTTAGTAACTGTCACCTATAAAGAGAAAATCATTGACTCTTACAAAATTCTCTAAGCCCTCAGAGTAACCATCATTAACTGAAGGTACAGTGGCACTATTAGCTAATATACCTGACATGAGAATTCGATGAAGAAAGGTGTTCCTGACTGAAGATCAGCAGAGAAGACATAGAGCATTCCAGAAGACATATCCTGGCTGTAATTTTGAGAGGCTAAATTTTAATTTTTTTATTATTTTCATTTATATAAGTGGGATTTATTTATTGGGGTTGGGGGTGAGGACATGGGAGAGTTCAGGCTTTAATATTATTGAACTCCGGAGGAGTGCCGGGTCCCCAAGTGGAAAATGAGGTGTTGTTCTTCCAAGCTTATGCTGAGCTTTGCTGGAGCACTGCAGCAAGCCTGAGACAGAGCTGTTAGCCAGGGAATAGGTTGGTGTGTTAAAGTCGCAGGCAACTGACAGCTCAGGTTCGTTTTTGTGGGCAAAACATAGATGTTCTATGATGTGGTCACCGAGTCTAGGCTTCATTTCCCCAGTGTAGAGGACACCACTTTGTGAGCAGCAAATATCGTAGACTGGATTGTGGGAAGTGCAGGTGAGGTGCTGTTTCTCCTGGAAGTTATGTTTTTGCACTTGGATAATGATAAGGACGAAGGTAAATGGGCAGGTGTACCACCTTTGGCAGTTGCTAAGGAGGGCGTTGGGAGTGAAGGAAGAGTAGACCAGGGTGTCCCGGAGAGAATGGTCCCTGCGGAAGGCGGACAAGGGAGGGGAGGGGAATATATATCTGGTGGTGGCATCACACTGGAATTTGGTGGAAATGATGGCTGATGATCTTCTGGATGTGGATGCTGGTGGGATGGTAGGTAAGGATAAGGGGAACCCTATCGCTGTTGTGGGAGGGAAGAGCAGGGGTGAGGGCAGAAGTACGGGAGATGGATCATACCCAGTTGAGGGCCCTGTCAACAACAGTGCGGGGAAAAGCTCGGTTGAGAAAGAATGTGGACATTTAGGAGGCTCCCTTGACGAAAATGCCCTATTCAACACATATGTGACAGAAACAGAGGAAATGGGAGAATGGAATAGAGCCTTTATAGGAAGCAGGGTGTGAGGATGTATAGTCCAGGTAGCTGGGGAGTCGGTGGGTTCATAGTAGATATTACTGGCCAGTCTATCCCCAGAAATGGAAACAGAGATGTCAAAGAAGGGAAGGATGGAGTCAGAGACAGACCAGGTGAAAGGGAGGGCGGGGTGGAAATTGGAAGTGAAATCAATGAACCTTTCCAATTCCAGATGAGAGAGGGAAACAGCACCAATGATATCATCGATCTACCGGAGAAAGCGTTGTGGGTGGTGGCCAGAATAGGATTGGAACAAGGAATCTTCAACATACTCCACAAAGAGACAGGCATAACTGGGGCCCATGGCCACCTCTCTGACCCAAAGGAAGTGAGACAAGTTCAAAGAGAAGTTATTCAGGGTAAGGACATGTTTAGCCAAGTGGAGGAGGGTGGCAGTGGCTGGGGATGGTTCAGGCCTTTGCTCCAGGAAGGAGTGGAGAACCCTGAGACCGTTTTGATGGAGATTGCACGTCCATGGGAAAGAGGAGGTGCTGGAGCCTGCAAATTGGAAATTTCAAAACTGGCGTAAAGTGTCACAAGAATCACAGATATAAGTGGGCGGGAACTGGACCGGGGAGAAAAGACCAAGTGAAGGTAGGAAGAGATGAGTTCTGTGGGGCAGGAACAGGCTGAAACAATGGGTCTGCCCGGACAGTCCTGTTTGTGGATTTTTGGAAGGAGGTAGAAGCGAGCTGTGCAGGGCTGGGGGTCTATCAGCTAGTAGATAGGGGGAGACCAGTGGATGAAATGAGGTCAGTTACTGTAGTTGATACAATGGCCTGACGTGCCGTGGTGGGGTCATGGTCCAGGGGAAGATAAGAAGAGGCATCTGAGAGCTGGTGCTCAGCCTCTGCAATGTAGACATCGGCACCATCCTTATCAGCAGGCTTAATAACAAAGTCAGCATTAGATCTAAGCGCATGGAGTGCAGTCAGTTCAGAAGGAGATAGTTTGGATTTGGTGAGGTAGAGGTAGAGAAATTGAAGCAACTAATGTCACGTTGACAGTTCTCAATGAACAGATCGAGTGTAGGTAATAAACCAGACGGAGGTGTCCAGCTGGAGGGACAGTGTTAGAACTGGGCAAAGGGGTCTGTGGGACGGGGAGAGGACTCTTGTCCAAATAAATGGACACAGAGGCGAGGGCAACAGAAGAAAAGTTTAATATCATGTTGTGCCCGAAATTCATTAAGGTGGGGATGCAGCGGGGTAAAGCTGAGACCTTTGCTGAGTACGGAGCATTCAGCATTGGAGAGCGGAAGGTTAGGAGGGATGGTGAATACCCGACAGGAGGTGGGGTTGGCAGAAGGGATGGAGTCAGAGGGAAGGGGAGGGGAAGTAGGTTCCAGAGGGCCATGGGTATCTCTGAGTTGTTGCATCTTTTGGGCCTGATGCCTGAAAGGAAAAGGATTCTTGTTAGCACAGTGAATGGGCTAGAGGATGAAGTGGAACTGCGGAGTGGTGCTGCCTTGACCCAGCATGTTGTGATGCTGTTGGAGAGAAAGGTCGAGAGTGTACATGTGACGCCGCATGGCACTGACTGTGGATCTCAGGATGCAGCGAGATCAGCTGTCTGTAGAACATTGAACATTGAGAAGGTATCAGTGATCCTGGGTGGATTCAAAGCACAAAGGATGAAAAGTTGAGTTGGAATCCATGTGGTATGGGTCTAAGCCAGAGGCAGTCACTGAAGAATGTGATATGACTGTGGAAACATGTTTTAACAAATACAAAGATGTTCTACAAAGCAATCACCAGTCTATGCTTCGTTTCCCCAATGTACAGGAGACCACATTATGTGCAACGAATACAGTAGACTAGATTCTGGGAAGGGCAGGTAAATTGTTGCTTCACCTGGAAGGTATGTTTGGGCCCTTGGATAGTGGGAAGGAAAGAGCTAAATGGTCAGGCGTTACGTCTTCGGTGGCTGCTGAGAAGGCTGTTGGGAGTGAAGGAAGAGTGGACCAGGTTATCCCAGAAGAGTGGTCCTGGAAGGAAGACAGGGGATGAAGGCAGAGGTGGGGGTAATGGGTCAGACCAGGTTGACGGCCCTGTCAACAATGGTGCTGGGGAGTCCTCATTTGAAGAAGAAGCTGGATATTTCGAGGGCTCCCTTGTTGAAGTCGGCATCACTGGAACATATGAGACAGAGGAACTGGGGGAATGGAATGGAGTCTTTACCGGAAGCATGGTGGTATATTTTTGAAATAAAAAAGTGCATAGTATTAATCTTCCAAAATTCCCAGGTTATGGAAAATCCATGAAAGTTTTTCAGAAAACCGTAACACCACTAGCCGAGAAAAGACACTGATAGAGAACAAAAAAATTGTTATTAGTCTAATTTCTGCCGGGAAGGTAAGTTCTTCCTTTCGGCAGGGGAGCTGAGTGGGAGCGGTTGAATGGCACTCTGGGAAGGTGAGTAAACTGATATATTTGGGCAGTGGCTAAACCTGAGACAGTGTCTCCCACCCACACTCCTCCTCTAACCAAAAAGAAAGACTCTGTGGTGTGTTGATAAGGTAAGGATTTTCTTTTTCTTTTTTTTTATCGTGTGCTGGTAAGTAGAGTGATTGGTAAAAATTTTTTTCATTTCATTTATCTAGTATTTGATATCATAGTAGGACTAAGTTAAGCTTAAGAGTAAAAATGGCAGGAGATCCCAGACGTGTGTTATGCTCCTCTTGCTCAATGTGGGAGCTCAGGGACGCGGCTGATGTCCCTGACTCCTACACGTGCAGGAAGTGTGTCCAGCTGCAGCTCTTGTTAGACTGCATGTTGGCTCTGGAGCTGCGGATGGACTCACTTTGGAGCATCCGCGATGCTGAGGAAGTCATGGATAGCACGTTCAGCAAATTGGTCACAACGCAGATTAGGATTGCTGAGGGAGAAAGGGAATAGGTGACCAAAAGGCAGAGAAAAAGCAGGAAGGCAGTGCAGGTGTCCCCTGCGGTCATCTCCCTCCAAAACAGGTATACTGTTTTGGATACTGTTGGGGGAGATGGCTCACCAGGGGAAGGCAGCAGTAGCCAGGTTCATGGCACCGTGGCTGGCTCTGCTGTACAGAAGGGCAGGAAAAAGAGTGGAAGGGCTATAGTCATAGGGGATTCGATTGTAAGGGGAGTAAATAGGCGGTTCTGTGTTCGAAAACAAGACACCCGAACGGTATGTTGCCTCCCAGGTGCACAGGTCAGGGATGCTCAGATCAACTGCAGGACATTCTGAAGGAGGAGGGTGAACAGCCGGCTGTCATGGTGCATATAGGCACCAATGATACAGGTAAAAACGGGATGAGGTCCTACAAGCAGAATTTAGGGAGTTAGGAGCCAAGTTAAAAATTAGGACCTCAGAGGTAGTAATCTCAGGATTGCTACCAGTGCCAGGTGCTAGTCAGAGTAGAAATGAAAGAACAGGCAGGATAAATGAGTGGCTTGAGAGATGGTGCAGGAGGGAGAGGTTCAGATTTTTGGGACATTGGAACCAGTTCTGGGGGAGGTGGGGCTATTACAAATCGGACGGTCTATACCTGGGCAGGACTGGAACCAATGTCCTCGGGGCTGCTTTTGCTAATGCTGCTGGGGAGGGTTTAAACTAATGTGGCAGGGGGATGGGAACCAAATGAGGAGGTTAATGGACAGCAGGGAGGTAGTAACTAAAGCTTGTAAGAAACTAGATAATGAAGTCAGTGTGACCAAGGGAAAGAGTAGGCAGAGGGCAGATGATGAACGCAAAGGGACAGGGGGTCTGAGGTGCATTTGTTTTAAAGCAAGAAGTGTAGTAGGTAAGGCAGATGAACTTAGGGCTTGGATTAGTACCTGGGAGGATGATGTTATTGCTATTACTGAGACTTGGTTGAGGGAAGGGCAAGATTAGCAACTAAATATCCCAGGATATAGATGATTCAGGCGGGATAGAGAAGGAGGTAAAAGGGGTGGAGGAGCTGCATTACTGGTCAAAGAGGATATCACAGCTGTGCTGAAGGAGGGCACTATGTAGGACTCGAGCAGTGAGGCAATATGGGCAGAGCTCAGAAACAGGAAGGGTGCGGTAACAATGTTGGGGCTGTACTACATGCCTCCCAACAGCGATCGTGAGATAGAGGTACAAATATGTAGACAGATTATGGAAAGATGTAGGAGCAACACAGTGGTGGTGATGGGAGATTTTAATTTTCCCAGCATTGACTGGGATTCACTTAGTGTTAGGGGTTTAGATGGTGCAGAATTTGTAAGGAGCATCCAGGAGGGTTTTATAGAGCAGTATGTAAATAGTCCAACTCGGGAAGGGGCCATACTGGACCTGATGTTGGGGCATGAGCCCGGGCAGGTGGTTGAAGCTTCAGTAGGGGATTACTTTGGAAATAGTGATCACAATTCCATAAGTTTTAGAATACTGATGGACAAAGACGAGAGTGGTCCTAAAGGAAGAGTGCTAAATTGGGGGAAGGCCAACTATAGCAAAATTCAGCAGGAGCTGGGGAATGTGGATTGGGAGCAGCAGTTTGAGGGTAAATCCACATTTGATATGTGGGAGGCTTTTAAAGAGAGGTTGATTAGAGTGCAGGACAGACATGTTCCTGTGAAAATGAGGGATAGAAAGGGCAAGATTAGGGAACCATGGATGACAGGTGACGTTGTGAGACTAGTAAAGAGGAAAAAGGAAGCATACACAAGGTCTAGGCGACTGAAAACAGACGAAGCTTTGGAAGAATATCCGGAAAGTAGGACCAATCGGAAATGAGGAATTAAGTGGGCTAAAAGGGGTCATGAAATAGCTTTAGCAAACAGGATTAAGGAAAATCCCAAAGCCTTTTATTCATACATAAGGAGCAAGAGGGTAACTAGAGAAAGGGTTGGCCCACTCAAGGACAAAGGAGGAAAGTTATGCGAGGAGTCAGAGAAAATGAGTGAGGTTCTTAATGAGTACTTTGTGTCGGTATTCACCGAGGAGAGGGACATGATGGATGTTGACGTTAGGGATAGATGTTTGATTACTCTAGGTCAAGTCAGCATAAGGAGGGGGGAAGTGTTGGAATTCTAAAAGGCATTAGTGTGGACAAGTTCCCAGGTCCGGATGGGATCTATCCCAGGTTACTGATGGAAGTGAGGGAGGAAATAGCTGAGGCCTTAACAGATATCTTGACGGCATTCTTGAGCATGGGTGAAGTCCCGGAGGACTGGAGAATTGCTAATGTTGTCCCCTTGTTTAAGAAGGGTAGCAAGGATAATCCAGGTAATTATAGACTGGTGAGCCTGATGTCTGTGGTGGGGAAGCCGCTGGAGAAGATACTGAGGGATAGGATCTATTTACATTTGGAAGAAAATGGGCTTATTTGTGATAGGCAGCATGGTTTTATGCAGGGAAGGTCATGTCTTACCAACGTGATCGAATTCTTTGAGGAAGGGACAAAGTTGATAGATGAGGGAAGGGCTGTAGATGTCATATACATGGACTTCAATAAGGCGTTTGATAAGGTTCCCCATGGTAGGCTGATGGAGAAAGTGAAGTTGCATGGGGTCCAGGGTGTACTAGCTAGATGGATAGAGAACTGGCTGGGCAACAGGAGACAGAGTTGTAGTGGAAGGGACTTTCTCAAAATGGAGAACTGTGACCAGTGGTGTTCCACAGGGATCCGTGTTGTGACCACTGTTGTTTGTGATATACATAAATGGTCTGGAGGAAGGTATAGATGGTCTGATTAGGAAGTTTGCAGATGACATTAAGATTGGTGGAGTAGCAGATAGTGAAGGGGCCTGTTGGAGAATGCAGCAGAGTATAGGTAGATTGGAGAGTTGGGCGGAGAAATGGCAGATGGAATTCAATCCAGGCAAATACGAGGTGATGCATTTTGGAAGATCCAATTCAAGAGCGAACTATAGGGTAAACGGAAAAACCCTGGGGAAAATTGATGTACAGAGAGATCTGGGTGTTCAGGTCCATCGTACCCTGAAGGTGGCAATGCAGGTCGATAGAGTGGTCAAGAAGGCATACGGCATGCTTTCATTCATCGGACGGGGTATTGACTACAAGAGTTGGCAGGTCATGTTACAGTTGTATAAGACTTTGGTTCCACCACTTCTGGAATACTGCATACAGTTCTGGTCGCCACATTACCAAAAGGATGTGGATGCTTTGGAGAGGGTGCAGAAGAGGTTCGCCAGGATGTTGCCTGGTATGGAGGGTGCTAGATATGAAGAGAGGTTGAGTAGATTAGGATTATTTACATCAGAAAGACGGAGGTTGAGGGGGGAACCTGATTGAAGTCTACAAAATTATGAGAGGTATAGACAGGGTGGATAGCAAGAAGTTTTTTTTCCCAGAGTGGGGGACTCAATTACTCGGGTTCACAATTTCAAGGTGAGAGGGGAAAAGTTTAAAGGAGATATGTGTGGAAAGTTCTTTACACAGAGGGTGGTGCGTGTCTGGAACGCGTTGCCAGTGGAGGTGGTAGAGGCAGGCATGATAGCATCATTTAAGATGTATCTAGACAGATACATGAATGGGCAGGGAGCAGAGGGATACAGATCCTTGGAAAATAGGCGACAGGTTTAGATAGAGGATCTGGATCGGCACAGGCTTGGAGGGCCAAAGGGCCTGTTCCTGTCTTTGTTCTTCCTTGTCTGTCATTGGGAAAATGCTAGAATTCATAATTAAGGAGGCAGTGACAAGACATTTAGAAAATATCATCAGATAGCACTGTGAAGTTTGACAGCTTTATTAGAATCTTTGGAGAATATGTTGAGCAGGGTAGATAAAGAGGAGCCAATAGATGTAATGTATTTAGATTTCTAAAAGGCATTTAATGAGATACAGATTTAAGTCATGATGCATAATAAGATGTCATGGTGTTCTCAGGAACCACTCCCCCAGGACACCTTGGTCCATATCTCCTTCACCCCCAACAGCCTCAATCTCATGGGACCTTCCCCTGCAACTGCATGAAGGTGTAACACCTGCCTGTTTGCCTCTTTCCTCCCCAGTATGCAAGGGCCCAAAATAACATAGGTAGCACTGTGAAGTTTGGCAATTTTATGAGAATGTTTGGAGAATATATTTAGCAGGGTAGATAAAGAGGAGTCAATAGCTGTAATGTATTTGGATTTCCAAAAGACATTTAATGAGATGCAAATTAAAGGTTATGACACATAATAAGATGTCATGGTGTTTGGGGTTATATATGTTGGCATCTTAGGAAATTAGCTAATTTGTAGGAAACAGAGAGTCAGGATAAATGGGTGCTTGCCTAATTACTTGTGAACTGTGACAGGGATTAGTACTGGAGCCTTGCCTATTTATGACTTGAATGAAGAGACTGGATATATTGTAGCCAAAACTGCTGTTGATACAAAGATTGCAAAGCAAAATAAAAGAAGATTGTTTTTATACCACACGCAATGAGGATACAAATTCTGCAAAGGAATATAGATAGGTCAAGTGAGTGGACAAAACTTTGGTATATGGGGTATAATGAGGGAAAACGTGAGGTTGTCTATTTTGGCGGCAAGATTAGAAAAATGTTATTTACCTGGAGAGAGGCTGCAATATACGGCAGTTCAAAGTGATCTTATATCAAGTCAGTAAACACCCTAAAACTATCCAGCCAGGTGGCGTCCGGTTACTTATCTAAATGACATGGCTTCCAGTAAAATGCTCACTGTTTTGAATTCACTGTTCAAAATGACTTCCTGAATTAAAAATAACTTCACAGAATTGAAAACTAAAGAACCTTTTTGTTCTCCAGTTTCTACCTCTTTCCCTTAAATAAAAACATATTATGAACCTTAATCACAATTGATCGGAATGGTGAACGTATGTTTACAATTGATTTTCTTTTTCCGTTTCCAAACGAAGAACAGGGTGCTTTTAGTTTCAAACCTCCCAAATGTGATAGGATTGAATGTCCCTTCTTACACAGCGTCTTTTAAGTACTAAAATGAAACCTTTCGCAGGAATGTGCGAGTAATGAATATTTTTCAATTACACTTCTATTATTTTGTTTTTCTTCAACACCTTAACGCATTTTCCAAAAATAATACACGTTCATTAAAATGTTCAGTATGTTTAGTTCCCAACTAGGAAGAAAACACTGGTAGCTCCCCAGCGTGCAGACTTACTTTGGTGCCAGCTAATCCGAAAGATGGTGCATATGGCATTAAAAAAAGACCCATATGCCAGCCGGGATTTTTGATGGTTGCGTTCTTTGTGCAATCATTTGAATTTTGCAGCAAGCATCAGGTCAGTGTTTCCTTTGCAGATCTAAGAGAAAATAAATAATTTCGCCAGACCATTCCCTATGTGTCCACATCAAAGCGTGCCCTGGCCTACATCAGTGAAATCCGTTGCAGTGGCATAGTGTAAATTCCCTGGTTAGGTGATTACCAGTCACTGTAGTTAGGTCTCCTAGTGGGATGTGGAATATTCTAAGAGGGATTCTTGTAAACTTGTAATTGTTTCTCATTTTCATACCTGTTTTATTGACTTAGACATAGTAACAGATACACTGTTTACATTGGGGTAGGCGGGGATTACTAATGATCCGGGGTTTGTGGTAGATCCTTGTTTCTATGCCGCAATTGCATTCTCCACTTTACAACCGGGCCAGAAATCTAAATAAGTGGTAACATAAGATATAGACCGCCCATGTAAATTGAGTAGGTGTTATTAACTTGCAGCTGAAGCTTTGCTGACTGACGCGAGACAGCCACTAGCAAAGAAACAGAGCTCCGACATGTTCTTTCAACTCTTCCGCCCTCCACTGGAATTTCAACAAAACAATTTCCAATGCGGAATTCTGCTCCACCAAGACTTTCTTCAATATACATGTTTCGAAGTATTAACACAATTAAGCTGTCACCTAATTTTTGCCGGTTGCAACGTTATCAAAACATAGTTTTGTGATTCATCGCGAAAAACGTCGAATTTTCGAATTTGAGGTATAGCATTTCTCGCAAATTCAGCGCAGTTTTGAATAATTCTAATTTGTTTGCTTCCATTGTGAAATATGGTTTAAGTTCTGAGTTCCTAGGTATCACACTGATGCAAATCTTCAATCTATGACCTGCAAGGTAGATCAATTTGATGCACAATCATGTCTCCATGTCAATATGATTTTGAAACCAGGCTTGTTACCTCCCCGCGGAGAGAAAGCGAGAGCAGCAACATGACTGTCTTCCCCATTATAGAGAAGAGAAAAAAGAAAATGCTAATTGCATGTTTGATTCTGTGTGGTCGACAACCCAAGGAGATGTTCAAGATCTCAGCGCAATTGGGCATGACATTGGCTGGCTCAATGCCTAGCTGGTGGACCATGATAACTTGCCTTTCTGGGTTAACATTTCCATTTCCTCCCCTAAATACTAACATGTTGAACGGTTGCTACAGTCTCGAATGCATCTAACTGAAATGAGCTAGAGTTTAGAAAGTAATGTTCCCGCCCACACGCCACGCATGTTCCCTCAACTGAGGTAACTTTAGACTTGCTCTTTTTATTTTTTGGTGTGTATTAAGCTTCCAATTGCACACATCCAGGTATTGTCTTCAGCTAAAGAGGACGGCGTGCTGGATGTCTCTATTGCTTTCGTACTCTTAAGAATTGAACAACTGATTTATCATAGCAGCACAAACGATCCGGTGTCACTTGGCTGTTTATGATTAGTGGGTGAGTCGAGTTCTACTTATCCACCATAAATTTGTATTAAACAGTCATGTGAATGTTAAATTAATGTTAAGGAGCTCGATGAAGTAGAGGTAATTAGAAGCATAATAATTTAGTACAGATAAAGGCGCATGAATGTAAAGTTCTGGCAAGTAAACAGATTGCTACTGCTTCCGAGTTTTTGATATAAACTTAGCAATAGCACGCTGCCAGACACAGATTTTGCTTTTTGCTGGTTTTGATCTATTACAAGCAATAGGATTCTATTAGCTGTGCTTTAACTCTAGTCATTGGCAATGTTACACTACAACTATCCTTCTGGTGCATGATATTTGTTGCTTGATGGTTAGCAGTTTCTAGTGTTAAAGAAAGTGTGTGCAACATAAAATATTCATTGGAAGTTATCTTTATCACCGAGTATGATATGTTTTATTTACCAGGTGTTTACTACGGGATCCTGTCATGATATAAGTACAAGCATTTGAAGTCTTTTGGCACTGTGATTACTTGAACCACTGGATTTAAACGATTTCCAATGCACTAAATGCTACGGTAACATTCTGTTCTTGAAACATTTAGTTCCACCACGAAGTCGAAAGTTGTAATATCGCACAAACTCCAAGTAGTTTTAAAGGGAAATAACTTCTGCATCTACACATGTAGCACATTCCTGCTTATTAAGGGCAGCTTTGTTTTTTTTCTGATTGAAGAAGATGCGGGGCACAAACTGTGAAAAAACTAGATTTTTTTGCTTTATTGAGCAGAGGACGTGTCATTTGAATTCTAACAGTCAAATTATTCAGCAGATTGGTTGCCTCGAAACGACAGATACATGCAGACGCGGTTGATTACTTTGCAACTGGAGACGACAAAAGGCTCAATTTAACACTTCGGAAAGAACAGCCTCCACACTAGCAAACCACTGTTGTGACTTGAAAATATTTTATTGAACAATTGATCAAGTATACATAAAAAAAGGTACGTAGAGTATTTTTTTCAATCGATTGTGTTGGCTTTATCCCCCGCATTATATAAACTAACATTTTAGGTGTTGCCACTTCATGTAAAAATGTGTTAATGCAATGACTTCTGCAAGTAAGTCGTCAAAAGTGATTTCTGGCTCGGCAATATAGCATCCAAATGTATTGGTGATAGACATACTGTGATCAATATTAAGAAAGTAAAGGTCCAGAAGAGATTGACCAACCAGCCACTTTTAAATGATATTGGAAGGAAAATGTGAGATGGATTGTCTGGAATGTATTTAACATTTTAATGAATAGACAGTACATTATACTGTTCATCAGAATGAGTACATAAAGATGAGCAATTAAGATGCTGGGACACAGAAAGCCGTGGACCAAGTGCAGGTAAATGGGGTCAGTGTAGTTGGTGTTAATGGTCGGCATAGACATGGTGGGCCGAAGTGCTTGTTTCGACGCTGTATGAGGAAAGAAAGATCACAAATGTATGCTCAAAAAGCCCTGAATTGTTCGGCTTGGTGCAGAGCTAGCCAAGTCATATACCACTCATGATAAATGACGATTAAAAAGATCCAAAAGATTGCCGCTCAAATTATAGGCTATCTACATCAGAAATCTGAGATATATGTATGGTCTAAAATTAATACCTTGAACATTACAGCACAACATATTATCGTTGTTTAAATGCAACGCTATACTTTGTTTCCTAAACCGAAACCAGTAATATCTGACTATCCCCATTTGTCCACGAACCTGTAACGTACGATACCACCATAATGACCAAGTAAAAGGGAGCTGAACAGCGGAAAAAAAGAAAACAACAATGAATTTGTTCCTATTAAACGATATCAAGTTATCTGCTACTCATTTCCTTCTTATGTGAAAGAAGGAAGTTAGACCTTTATGGGAAACGCAGAAAGCTCAGTTGTTGGTACTTAAAAACAAACATTTGGGACAACATCGTAGCCATCTTTGTAACATGCACACCACATTTTGACAATTAAATAAGCTGGATAGACCTCTTTTCAATGTAAAAATACAAATCACAATGCACAGCGATTCGCTTTCTTCGCTTTTTATTTACATTGTACAGTTTTCAAAATAAACAACTTTCATAATCGAAACGCCTATCAATAACATATACCATACATCATACACATATGTTCTTACCGCACCTAATTCAGAAAGAAATGTAACACAATTGTAATACTGCCATGGAATGACTTTCATTTTTGACTGTTGCATCCATTGCAAATTGTTTTTGTTGTTTCAAGGGTACGGGTAATTCTATTAATATGCGAAATGATTAGCTATCATCAAGTGTTCGAGAAAATGCCACTGATGATAGCTGCTGCTCTGCTAGATATTCTTCCCACCACTGAAAACATAGCATTTTTTTACTTATGGAAATACTTACAGGCTATAAGAAATAGTGGGTAACTTGAAATTAGTTGACTGTTAGTCAACTATTAAGACTACTAATATTGACAAAAATGTTCTTCCAGTCTTTCATGATGAGCAATTAGGTAGTACTTGACAGCTCTAATTACCTATTACATCTCTCCACCCACCATTCAATAGTATTCCTCTTTCATTAGACACGTTTCTGAGATGACAGTAATTTCTTTAAAATAAGGAATCTAAATAATAAAGCGTTGAATTAAAGTAGTTTATCACCGCCAAGGCAAGCACATCTAACCTGAAGGAATGTAAGATGAAGTACGTCACCTATAGAACTATGTGCTTAGTTCATACGTGTGGCGATTACTAGTGAGGAATACTGTAATCGATCAGGTGAAAAGGCGCCATTCTATTCGGTATTAATAATGGAGTTTAAGCATCGATAAGAGCTGCATATTGCACAGGTAAAGCCTACGAAGATGATGCATTGAGTACCGAATTTTCTTTTGAGTTGTTTGTGGAGAGATGAATAAGCACAAAAGCATTGAGTTTGACATATGTTTCAAGCTGATGTCCTGAATATGTGTGTTTTGTACATGTGAAAATCTTGAATAAATTAAGCGCCAGATTAATTTCTGTTTTAAAAAAAAGTAGCCTTAAATTATGTACACAGCTAACTGTGGAAATCCTAAAACATTCGCACTTCATTTCTCTATGAATGAGCATGTGGAAGCCGCCGTATGAAAGGAAAAGTTTTGTGCAATCAATCTTAGCCCTTTTTACAGTGAGCTGCCCTGGAACCCTCACAGCAGCTGGAACTGACACACTGCAGCTGCGGTCGCAAGATCACCGTCTTGGTAAGACACAGAGGAACAAAACGCACTGAAACCAGTTGGGCACCTACCCGTGGAGTACTACTCCCGATTTAAATTAATCAATTTACTAAAATTGTCATTATATTACCTGTTAATTTACTATATATCCCTTAGAATTAGGATTACTGGTCACAACATCCAAGTCAGACTCTAAGTTTTGTCCACATTCACGTTCATTTTCATTTTGGTAGCGCGTCCCCAACTTATTTGTTTTTTAAACATGACGACCTATCGATACTAGTAAGATTCATGACTGCTCTCACAGCTAATTACGTTTGGTAGTAAAGGACTTCATATGAAGGCGGGTGCCGCACGACGGTAAAGCTGAATCTCAATAAAAAGACAGGTACCATTCAAAACAGTTTTCAGCTGTTGCATTTAGTCAACAAATCTCGTCAAAGTGATGCGCCAGCAGTTAGAGCATGTATGCATGAAAAAATAATAAATTGTTTTTATACGACTAGCCCTGCTTACGATGAAACTCGTGGTCCCATGCAGTTGAATTCTTAACCGGGGACTGCGCTAGGTATTAGTTTGCAGCCAGCTTCGGTCCTATCAACCTGTTTAGTGCACGATTGTGTCTCTGCTGTAGCTGCCATCCTTCGTCACATACGTTGCTGTTATAGTGGAGGCAGATGGCTACTGATTGGGTGAGCTTTGTGGCTTTAATACTGAATACTTTATGGAAAAGGGTCTCAGCATGCATCGTTGGTCAGAGGCACAATATGGGATGGGGAGGTGGGAGGAAGAGTGGAGAAGAAGATTTATGACAACGGCCTTTCAGTCGTTTTGTTTGTTTTCTCCCAGGGATATTGCAAAAGAAAAGAAAAGCAACCACCTTTTGTATATTGCTGTTTTTTTAAATTTCTCTCGAATTATTTAATCGAAAGGTTTACACTTGACCGTCGCAACTGAAAGCTGATCAAAGTAATCATGCTGGACAAAACAGCTATCTGTTCTTTACCTTTGCTAATTTTAAGTTCTTATGGCAAAACGTGCTCTTTGATCATAGCAAAATTAATACCAGAGGTAGACATGAATTGCAAACAGCATGCCGCTGCTACTAGCATGTGTGCCTGTGCGTTTTCTATTGGGTTCTGCAGGGTGAGTTTATTTATTGCTCCTGCAACCCATAGTCATTGCATAAGCACAATAAATTAAAATCAATATTTTCATATTTTTATCCCTACGTGGTGTCGATGGGTTGGTATACAAGCCACTATTAGTTACAGTTTGATACCCCACTTGAAGCCGCATTTTATTCATTACTCTCTAATTCAGCGTAGAGTTTTCGTAATTCTGAAAGTACAGCAGCTGCAAAATAATATTTTGAGTGACAGCTTCCAGATTTCACACTTGATTCAGGAAATGCATTCATTGAAGAGATAATGTAGCCACTGAATTGTTTATATAGCAACATCCCAAGCGTAGTACTGCTGGTGTTCATTATAATGGATTTATTTAGCTCGTGTTATACAATAAACTACAATACTGAATAAATAGTATATAAATCGCAAGCTTACAGAAAATGTGTACTGTTTTCTGAGTAGAAATCTACATGAAGGTATAAGGCACAGTATAATTACAGTTGTTCTGATTTAAATATTCATGAAAGGATTGTGAATACGGGTATGTGTCTAAATATGTAGTAATGAGAAATGTTTATATGTGTTCTCATGTGCATTATGCATCTGCTGCATGTGTATATGTCTGCATATATTTATATACGTCCATATGTGTATGCACTTTTTTGTTAGTGCTACATGTCGGGACGTCTGTGCGTTCAGGTGAGGCATTCAAGTGGGTTTTGGATGGTTATTTGAATAGAAATAAAGTGCAAGGATGTGGACAAATGTAGAAATTGGTAGTAGCTAATGATGTCCGTTTGAAGAGTCGGTGTGGGCACGATGGGCCGAATGGAGTTCTGGGCTGTGTATGTCTGTATATACCTAATATGTATAAATAGTTCCAACATTCTATAAGATGGCGTAAATTCAAATGTATATTTCATATATTCAAACAGCAGACATCCAGGTTATAAATTACTCAGAATAGATTTAGATAGTAAAATTTGTATTCCTCCCCCCCCCCCCCCATGAATCAAGTCCTTGCTATATTGTCTGCTAGTGTTTCCACCCGAGTCGAATTTATTAGCAGTAGTTGTTACTGATTATTTGCAATTGCCTTCCATTCTCAGCGCAAGGCAAAGAAGAAAGTCCCAAATACACCTTAGCCAGAGCGGGAAGCAAACTCGTGGTGAACTGCGTGCATCTCACCAACTGAGAGAATCAGCCTCCCAACATTCAAATTAAGTGGAAGAATTTGAAGCCCTGTGATTCTCTCAGTTCTTACGATAATGCGAGCTCTGTTAGCACTTGATACAGTAATGGCTGTTTAATTTCTATGAAGGGTGAAGCCTTTTATCATCCTGAGCTGCTAAGATAAAAGTTTGGATATTCGCGATATTTGCAAACTTAGCCCGCGCAACGTTGTGAAATATTCAGTGGAGGTCGATAATCAAAAAGGCGACAACTGTGCCAAAATCACCAATCCCAAATCTCTTTCTGTCTATTGGCATTGGCGCTTTTACAATACGTGTAATTACAGATTACGTCCGACTGGTAGAAAATTAATTTTATTAATTACCATATTATTCTGCAGTTAATTAGAAGATCTGGCAGCTGATAATGCATTAGAAGTGGCAAAAACAATGCGTTGGGCATTGCGTTTTCTAAAATCTAAATATGATTTTCAATATTATTTTCAATGATTTACTGCATGGATCTCGATTATTCTGATGACTGTTTCCAAAGCAGACAAGTAATTTATGGAGAATCTATTATTGCAAGTTACCTTAGCATTCAGGAAGGGCACACGTTGTATATAATACGCTTTAGCTGCACCTGAATCACTCATTTCCAAAAAGACTTTGGTTTCAGGTGGGAGGAAACTCACTTTTTGCTGTTTCTCATATGACAAAGTTAGGCAGTACCTGACTCGAAATGAAAAATAAACCCCGGGCTCTTTATTTTCTACAACACAAGGAAAGGCCCGCAGCAGCGGTCAGGATCAGTCATCCCGAGTCACTTTTTAAGTAAATGTTTAGTGCATTCGAGACAAAACAAAACAATTGTGTCCGCTGGAAGTTTATGGTCCGCAAATGTTATCTGCCGTCGGTGTAAAATGAGAAATGGTATTGCACACACCCAGCCACCCCCGCCCCCAGGCAGCCTATGTGTGTGTTGTCGCCTCTGCTTTGGATAATGCATATTTCATGCCCTCAAATGGTGAAATTAGGCTCATTATTGATGTATAATCGGTGCAGTAGGGTGGTGGGGGTGAAGGGATGGCCGAGACCTCCCGCTCTGCTCCTGGGTCCGGGGAAGGGTTGGAGAGGGGGTGGATTTGGGGATGGGGAGCCTCCTCCAGCTCACACCCAGCGGCCCCCGTCCATCCCGCGCGCTGCCCCCAGCGGAGCGCCGGCGCTGACGAGGCGAGCACCCAATCGGACCTGAGCGAGCGAACTTCCGCTTTGTGTGCGTGCGTGTGGATGCGCGCGTGCGCCGTTCGCGGACGCGCGGCAGGTGCGGAGGGGCACGAGCCGCCACAAGACGCCAAGCGGGTGCCCGCTGGCCAATGGGGAGCAGCAGGAGCGGGTGGTTGGCTCGTGGGTGGGGGTGGGGAGGGGGTGGTGGGGGAGGAGGGGGGGGCCTGGAATGTCACGCGCCATTGGACAGATGATCTCCACCAAAGTGTCTGCCACTTACGCTCGGGCCCATATGTAACTCTGCACGGCTCCTCTCTCCCTCTCTCTGTTTGCAGCGGAAGCGCAACATCCCCGTCACTTTCACCGACGATGCCACAGCACTGACAGCACAGAGAGAGCGAGAGAGAGACAGACCGCGCTGCGTCTTCCAGCTGCTGCTCCTGCCTCCTCCTCTACACATCCCGTCCCAAATAAAGAGCAAAGAAAGAGATCTTTTAAACAAAACACGTTGTTTTTGTTTTCTCTCCCTCTCTGGTGAGTCTCTACTTTTTTTGTGTGGTGTTGTTGCTGCTGTTCTTCTTGGCCCGAAACGCTGATTTGCTCTGCTGAGGATTGAAAGCAATGCATATTCATTAAGCCGTCTTTATTTATTTATTTTCGGGACCCCCCCCCCCACCTCCCCACCCACTACCAAGGGACGCGCAACCTCATTCACAATAAAATATTGGTGAAATGAGTTTGCATTTTTATTCGCTCGCAAACAAAGGTATATGGGGAGGCCGAGAGCAATGCGGAGGAGAGCTTTTTCTTTCATCAGGTAAGGCGTATACAGCATCACTTTCTGTGAAGTATAGCGGCACGTTTTGGTGAGGAGCTTCGCTGCTGCGCTCAAGCGTTGTTCGTGGACTCTTCAAGTTCAGCAAAAGCCCGTTTGTCCTCTTGGTTCATATCGTGTTAATGATTTCAATGTTCATGTAGACTGAAAGGCTGCACTGGGTGACTGCCAATTGATTAGAATCGGTGGTTACTCATTCATTAGTAATATTTTGCAAGTGAAAAGGACGTTATTTGTATTTGAGGCGGAGAGTACGGGTTATAAAGGGACTGTCTTTGTCTTCAACTTTCTTTTCTTCAGATGTAGATGCGAACACAGCTGATTTATCGGACCACGACCATAGCATATGTTACATGTTCACCGTCTATATTTTGCCTATTTTTATTTTTAAAGCCCTAGATTGAGGGCTGGATCTAAATCTTCGTGGTCGAATCTTGGATTGGCCAGGACATTGTACAATGCCATCGAATTCTATTTGATCCAATCGTCCAACTCAAACCACGTAGGTCTGGGGCTTTGACAGAAGCCCCGACACTAGAGTGAGTCCGGAAACTGGTGCTGAGCGCATTCAAGCCTTGGGATGAACAGCAGCGTCGCAAAACTCCCCTGCTTCCCACCCCGTCCAATTCAGATTTCACAAGCCACATTTGACCGAATCTCTCCCTGTGTAGAACAAGGTAACTGGGATTCATCCTCATCATAAATAACCGTGTCGAGGTAAAATAATTAACTCTGCTTGCTGCTTTTAATTAAAGTCTCAGAGGGAAAGGGTTGTATTATGGTAATGAGATGCGCGGACGAAGAAGACATACGTTCTTTCTTGTAGAAAAGATCTAAAGGTTATCCGACACCAAATTACTGAAAATGACAGAACCCTCTCAGTCCACTTCACTTGCACTTCTAGACACATTTCTTGTTGAGAAATGGTTTCGTCTGCGTTCAACCAAAATAATAGATCGAACTGGGAAACAAGGCAGGTACCCGTTGCATTGGGCATTTATCGAAACACAACCAATTTTCATAAAATCTGCGCGAACAGTAGTGAACATAGATGACAGAAACAAACAAGTCTTGCTAGGGTGTCAACATTATTTTGTCAAAATAATTTGGAATTGGAACTTTAGTTCTGTAAAAATGGCTGCGGTGCTGAGCAGACTCATCTTCGCTTGTACTGATTTCATGAGACCCAAGTTTGGTACAGGAGTCTCGCAATAATGAATTCATAATTAGGACGATCGTTATTGTCGATGTCTTCAAGCTGAAGCGTTTTGACTTCTGCATGTCTTTCAGCACCGAGATGACCTTTTTCTTTCCTTTTCTCGCAGAACAAGCCTTCACGATGGAAGATCCAAGTGCTCACAAGGGTTTTTGGGAGAGCGATGCCAGCAGAGCTGTCCAGCAATGTCTAACCAACATTTTCACCAGCGTCTATACAACCTGTGACATTCCAGAAAATGCCATCTTTGGACCCTGCGTGCTGAGCCACACATCCCTCTACGACAGCATCGCTTTCATTGCTCTGAAATCAACCGACAAAAGAACCGTGCCCTATATCTTTCGGGTAGGCTCAGTTTTAATTCTCTCCTTTGCTCCCGCCTCCCTCTTTTGGACAATATTCGATTTCCTCTGGCACTAGTGTTGCTAATTTTTTTCTCACCTACTGACCTCGCGTTGCACTTTCTCCGTTCTTTCTTTTTATCTAAGTATTTATCTTCCCCTGCCTGGTTTATTTGCGTATTTCCTTTCCTTACACGTTGCCTTCCCCTCGTTCCCTGGCATCTAGCTGAGTCCTTCCTTGATTCTCCCGCAGTAGCACAGAAACGGCGCTGAAAACAGACTTAGCCGACGCCGGGCAACAGCGGGTTATGCCTAGTATGATAGTGACTGTCAAATAGAAAATACAGAGAAAATCCCGCCGAAGGCCCGCCTCTTCTGTTGGGCAGTAAACCTTCCGTCCTGCGATCGATTGATTGGGGGTTATAAATCCCTGTCAATACAGCTGATAGAGGGTTTCCTTCACATTGTGCTCCCCACCACACCCACCGACCAACTGTTTGAATAATGTTTTCTCGCAGACATTTAGCGTGCTAAATTGTTTCGCAGTTTAAAGACATATGTAAGAATTACAAAACAGTAAGCACGATGTACTCATAAAGTTTACGGATCTTGAAATCTGACCGCGATTTATTGCCGAATGCTTAAAAGTACTGGCTCAAATGTTAAGTAGATGCAGTATCAAGTAAATCACCACCTCATTTACTTTCATGATATTCAGCAATAGCGCACATTATCCTGCTAAACAGGACAGCAGACCTTGAGGTTCCTTATTGTTAAATGATTCTGCATAATGCCTGGGAATCCGCAATGAGATCCCAAGTTAATTTATGTGATGTGGAATGTGCGAGAGGCCGTCTGCAGCGAGAGACAGCACACATCTCAGATCATTGGTAATTGGCCTGTATCCATCACGCATGTGGCTCACATCCTGCTTTTGCATTTTACTGTAGGTGGATACCTCAGCAGCGAACAGCTCCTCCGAGGGCTTAATGTGGCTCAGACTAGTCCAGTCGGCCAGGGATAAAGAAGAACAAAATCTGGAGGCATATGTGAAAAACGGCCAGTTGTTTTATCGATCTCTGAGGCGGATTGACAAAGATGAAGAATTGCTTGTGTGGTATGGGAAAGAACTGTTGGAGCTGCTGCTTCTCAGCAACGTCCGGGCACAGGCCAAAGTAAATGGTGAGCTGCGATTTATAATGGCTCATAGTGCAGCTGAAATGTACCCTCCTGCTCCCATATACACACTCACATTGCGATAGGCAACACAGCCTAGCTGTATCAGCGGAGATAACTATTATTTCGTAGTCAGTTCGCACTTTTGAGGTACTTATGTACAGATTATGTAGTCTCCTACAGATTTGTCACAAGATTACTAATGCAATAAATAGGTGGATAAATACATTAGTTTCAATTGTTTAAACTGATGAAACAACCTAGCAAGAAGGATGGGTGATGATACATAGACAGATGGGTAAGTGTGTGTGTGTGTGTGTGTGTGTGTGTTTTGGAGCTGTGAACAGGTCAAAGTAAGGATAGTTAGACGGGAGAATGGATGACCTATTTCATGTGGTTAACTACATAGGCAAGCACAACAGTGAACAGAGAGTTACACAAGGAGAAATGAAGTGACATAAAAGCAAAATTCTGGGGTCGCTGGAAATCTGAACTAAAACAAAAAATCCTGCCAAAAACTCAGCTGGTCTGGCAGCATCTGTGGAGAGACAGAAAGGTTAGGTGACCTTTCGTCAAGAATAAAATGATCCCGTTAGCATCAGTGAATTGCCTAAGAAGAAAGAAAAGGTCAACGCAATTATTATAATGACAATGAATTATTTATCCTGTAAATGAAATATTTTGAACATTTAATACGTGTGCTTTTAACCTTATGATTTATAGCCGGATGTTAAATTAGTGAACGCTGGAAAACAGTTGACTTGCAGGAGTGTGCAATCTCATTTGAATATACTTCATTTACACAGGATCTTCACCTTACACATGCCTGGACTGCAGCCAGCGATTTCAGTGCGAATACCCCTTCCTAGCACATTTGCGATTCCGCTGTCAGAAGAAGCTGGGCTGCATTGCCACGGACGAGAACATCAAGATCAGCGGAGACCGTGAGCATCAAACTGTTGACGGATCAAGTGTTAAATTCAGCCGATCCGAGCGACTGTCGGCCTTTGCCAATGTCGAAAATACTAAAACCATCACTGATTTTCACAATCTCGCCAGAGATATGGAAAATCCGAGAGAGAATGCGAGGAACCGTCGAGAAACTGAAAGCATAAATGAAAATAAAAGAAAGTACGACGAGGCGGAAGAAAAGACTCACAATATACTCCACACTGCAAAACTATCCGAGAGAACACTGTCTATCCCAAGAGAAAATCTTTCCTGTCCTTCCCAGCAGTTCAGAGGAGGTTACTTCAACTTGAGAGAAAGTGGAAGGCTAATGGCACCATCCAGTCCTGAGGCTGCAGACACCAAGCGAAGCGCCTTCTTTGAGGTGAAACGAACTTCCCTGAATCTTAAACAGATCCCGAAAGACAGTGTTGCCGACATAGACAACAAGAATGGTGCAGGCCCCATCAGCAGCTCTCCCGAGAAGCCGCTGGACATCAAGTCTGTTCTGACTGAAACACAAGTCCCCTCCTGCCTGGACAACATTGCCATGGGCAGTGCGTTTCGGAGCGTCTCCCAGCTTTGTGGCAGCGAGGAAAGGAAGAGTGCATTTTCTCAACCAGCCAGGTCGTTTACCCAGCTCTCTCCACTCTTGGTGTCCCAGAAAGTGATTCCTGGCTTGGAGTGTCATCCTGCGGTCGGTGACTCTACGAGGCTTTATCCAGCCAATGCTTTAACTGCAAAGCTCCAGAGCGCAGAGGTGAACGGCAATTGTACCATGCAAGGGGGCCTGGCTAAACAGAGCCCTTTCGTCTATGCCACCACCTTCTGGCCGAAGACTTCGGGGCCCATTCAGCTGCAAGTCCCATCCGCACTGACCCTCCTTCCTCCTTCATTCACATCCTTTTGTTTACCCGCGCAGAACTGGTGTGCCAAATGCAACGCTTCTTTTAGAATGACATCCGATTTAGTGTACCACATGAGATCGCACCACAAAAAGGAGTACGCCATGGAGCCGCTGGTGAAAAGACGAAGGGAAGAAAAGCTTAAATGTCCCATTTGCAATGAATCCTTTAGGGAACGTCACCACCTCTCCCGGCACATGACCTCTCATAACTGAACTGTAAGTGTATGGCAGCTTATCATGTCAACTCGAGACAACTCAAAAACAAACTAAGGGAAGAGGAGATTGTGATGCACACATTATCACTTTACATTGAACATTTTGTACTTCCCACAAAACAGTATACAAATGCGTTTTGTCATAACTTTATTTCCATTTAAATGCGTTTTGCGCTTACGGAAGTTTGGAAGAGCAATATATGATATTATCATATTTAAGGACAGAATTTTATTTTGGATATAAGAAAAGTGAGAGAATGGATTTCAGTTTATTGACCTCATTGATACATTCCAATGTCATTAAAATAATGAAGGCTGTACCAGCGCGAGCTGCAAACGCGGAAGGCTGGAAAAAGTGCATGTCAGAACGGTAGATACAACACCAAATACAGGCGGGAAAGTACCGAATCTACAATTCTCTTTTGTAAATATTTTCGTTTTAAAAATCAAATGTACTATTTTGTGCCAGTGATAAGAAGTCTCAATAGTTATTGTGTTTCTCACTCTTGGCGAAATTTATGAATCTTGATAGTTTATCTGGTCATTTTGGCTGGCTTCAACAATAAATAACTTTATTTTTACTTGACCAAATGTATGCGTGTATGTAGTTATTCAAATTAGTCGCTAAATCATCTTGTTTTACCGAAGAAATCGCCATAATTATCTGCAAAGAAATAAAAATGCAATGGGTTAACTGAGGGGCTCTTGCAGGAAGTCGGCACTGGTAAAATGGGTTTCCTATACTATAACAGTTTCAGGATTCCGTGGTTCCAATCATTTCGGACAGTTTCTGCCCACGGAATCACTAAAATCACTACTCACTCAGGTATATGTCACACTGTGACACTGTAGCGTAGCGTTGTGAAATGCATTAGCTTCACATCGGCAATTAGAATAAGGTTACACACACATTGTGGTAAGCGCTGTCTGAACGATAACTACTAAATAAATATCGTTTCAAATTGAGCGCTCAAACAACTTCACAACTGGAGATTGACCCGAGAAATTCAGACTTTACTGTAAGATCAGGAAGATGAACAGCTGTTTAAAAATCCCATTCTCTTTGACAAGCTTGTTACAAGTTTAACTAAGGATCAACGCTGTGTGGTAGATATTAGAGGTCTCGTGTAAACTGGCCTGTGTCAATGTTCAGCGAAGCCCAGGACAAGCCCAGGCAAGAGCTGCCCTCTCAGATCTATAGAGAATGTGATTATTTAAGTAAGCTTCCAATTAATGGGATTAATGTGAAACAGTGATGACGCAAAAGAAGTGAAGCCGAACTCCCTGGTTCAGTCCTCATTGCGTCTACCCAAGGTTGACTGAAAATGTATTATCAGCTCGATACGACAAAAGGTGATAAAATAACGAACTCGCTGAAAATGTGAGGAAGTCCAGTTGACGCCTACAATGTATGTCAGTCTTTGCCACAAGGTGGAAGTAAAATGAAATCAAAGTCATTAACCATATCGTGGCGCACTCTGTATGGAAGGTTACCTAAAGTAATGACCTTAGCCACTTCTGGAGGCAAACTTATGATCCACCTACTATTGCTAAATCCAACCTCACCATCCGAATGTTTTTAATTATTTGTTTTATTCACTTTTCATTTCTGCCGTCGGAAATTTATTTTTAATCTATTCACTTACAGTCTAGTTTTGTTATCAATTACCCCAGTTGCTTGAGTTTCCAGTTTATTTTTAGTATGTTTGCGATGGTTGCTTTAGTGGGAGGCTTGTAATTATATATCCATTGTAGATCTAACCTCTAAATGCTTGACAAGCTGAAATTAGAATATTAGAAAATGCTACAAATACACAAGAATGTACATCTGTAAAATAAAAACAAGGAAGTTCACTATGGGTTTGCTCAGAATTAGAAGACAAACAGTGAAGAGCAGGTTGGTGTCAGGGGCATATCTGCATATCACAAATAAATGTTCATGGAGATTTTGCATGCAGAAAGAAGCGGCGGTTTCACAGAGCGCCTGGGGCACTCCGGGAATGTTACACGGTCGTTTTCAGGCGTTTTTTTTTCAGGAAGTATTCATGCCCCGCATGTTTAGCATTACAGCAAACACCAAACTGTTCTGGGCTAAACCTGGAGTATAAATCAAGGCCATGGCCCGCAATAATTCCAGAATGACGCAGTGCGAGAGATCCATTTCCAGGTTGTTTCAGACCACATAATCCAGATGCTAAGGTCAGGCTGCGTTTTCATTATAAAGATTTGTAGCCGCGCCACACCGGTACTATGAACGCGCCATTTACTGGCTGCTAAATTCATTAGCTTTTTTAAGGTAACGGTAGGTAGTATATCTGGACTTATTGCCCGTACCCACGATGTTGCTTGTCCCTTACTGCTTTTATATGGCCTTTCAGAGGGCACTTGGGTTGTTAGCGCTAGGAAGGCTTCGCTGTTTGCCCCAACCGATTCTGGAAAGTCCACATTTCATGCAGGTCACAACACTGAAATAGTTGTAGCTGCAGCACAGATTTCAGCCCAATATGGAACCGCCAATTGCCTTCCAAAGACGAATGAACAACTGATCTATGTAAACCTTACAGGTCGCATTTTAAATTATTCTGAAAACCATGTTCTCATTTCTAAGACGTGTCAATGTTTTGACGCAGGTTTCAAGTTGTAAATGTATATTTCCGTTGGCGTCAAGTTAGTCACAAACATGCTGGGACACAAAGCGATTATTTATCAAAGCCAACTAAACTCCTTCGCCACTTTTTTAAAAAAAATGTAATCATTTACAACACACAGCCGGACAAATCTGAACGCATTAACAAAAACCAGAACTTGACGGAAAAGCTCAGTAAGTCTGGCAGCATCTGTGAAGAATTCTGATTTTTCTTCGCAGATGCTGCCAGACCTGCTGAACTTTTTCCAGCAAGTTCTGCTTTAGTTCCTGATTTAATTCTGGATTCGGTTTAAATCTGAACAGGTTGCTGTTCAAAACAACCACTTTATTCACAATATTCTATACGACAGAAACATCAAATCAAATTCACCTGCTGGTACCTCACCAACCCTCCCATGCTCTTCTATGTCCATGATCTCGTTTGTACATTGATTTAATACGTGTACGTACAAATATACTTGAATTCAGTTTGAGGTCTTTAGTGTGTGAAGCGAAGTCGCAAGTTATTGCTGCTGTAAACTGCGTGAGCAGGTACTAATGTCACAATAGTATAATTAAAGAACTGTAGATGCTGGGGAGCTGAAACAAACAAAAAGAAAGCGGAGATAACAAGCATGGGGCTGGATGAACACAGCAGGTCAAGCAGCATCATAGGAGCAGGAAAACTTGACGTTTCGGGCCTAAACCCTTCATCAGAAA
>JAHRHZ010000124.1:4681241-4722530 GCA_024137785.1 Ginglymostoma cirratum | reverse complement strand
CAGCTCTCCGTCTCAAAAGCTCCCCTTTTCACCACGAAGTCCTGTCTCTCGATATTTTGTTTTTGTTTGCAGTCAGAAACTTAAGTTTCTCTTCCCCCCCCCACCCCCGACACCCCCACAACCCCTCACCTTTCACAAGCTAAAGTATCTCTGCCCCCAAACACACACACACACACACACACACACATCACCACCACTTCCACAATAGGGAAGAAGTCACCGAGGTGTCCTCTCACACACAGCTTTACTCAGTGATATCTCCACAGCCTGGCTTGCCTGGACACACAAGAGAGACCCAGGAAGAGGAATAGCATCTTTTGCATACACAAACAAACCAGCCACTCGAAGTAGGAATGTTTAAAAATAAAACACACTTCCCTGACCTGTTTTCTCCTTAATCTCACAAAGCACGTTGAAGAGAGCCGGTTTCATCCTGTGACAATTCAGCGCGTGTTTCCTGCAAACAAAAAGAAAATGCAAATGAAATCCTAATCATTCAGAGACACTGAAATGATTCTCTGGAGTGCATGGATTAGGAAGGTAGAGGGGGCTGGGGGGAGGTGAGCATATATTGGTAAAACTGCACTGATTGTGTATCTCACATACACACATACACACAGAGGCTGAAGGGTGCTGCTTTCTTCCTGAACTCACCGCGCCTGAGCCTCATCCAGGCTCTGGTCAGTAATGGTCATGATCTGCTGTAGTATATCTCCAATGTCCTGTTTCCTCCCTTCGGCCTCTCCTCCGCTCTCCGGCTGGATGTGACTAGTCAGGCCAGGGATGGTGACCCCCGGATGGGGATGGCGGAATCTCGACTGCTCTTCCATCTCTGCCTCTCCACACGCACCAAATAATTAAAGAAAAAAGAAATCTTGTTTTATTTTTCTCTCTCTCTCTCTCTCTCCCTCTGTGTGTGTTCTTTGCTCTGTCTGCTCGCACCCGGAAAAGAAATCAGCTTTGTCCTCCAGCGCTGAGCATCCAAGAATCTCTCTCCTTGTCACTTTCACCTCTTGGTCAAAAATTGAGACGGTGGGGGGGGGTGTGTGTGGTGGTGGGGGGGGGGGGGGGGTTCAAATTCCCCCCTTCCTCCACACATACAACACTACCGCCCCCCCCCAAAAAAATATACAAAACAAGCCTTCAGTTCACAGTCCAAATCTTCTGTGTGTGTGTATCGCTCCCATTCCTACCTCCAGTGCAAGCTCAAGGAAAATACACTTCTTCGTTTCTTTTTGGTATTGATCCTCGGAATAATTAGAAGACTTTTTCCCCCCTCTCTTCTTTTTCTTTTTTAAAACAAAAGATGCATTTTTTAAAAAAAAAATAAAATCGCAACCAGCACAGGGTCCTGAGATGAGAGCAGGAGCTGGGGTTGAAATGAACAGTTATGTAGAAGTACCTCTCTCTCTCCCTCTCTCTCTCTCTATCTTTAGGTTGTTGGTTCCAACAAGGTTCTACTTCTGATATTTTCTGTCTGTCTGTCTGTCTTTTCTTCCTTCTGAGTTCCTCAGCTCCAGCCCTGGCCCTTCCTTGCAGCTGCTGGCTACCCTTTTTGTTATCGTTGCTTCTTGCTGGCTTGGTCGCTCTCTTTAAAACTGATCAACCTTTCCTCCTCTTTCTCTCCATTCCACCCCCCCCCAAACAAAGCTAACACAACGATACCAAACCCCTACTCACCCCGCCCCCCTTCCCTCTGATTGACAGCTCAGTAGAGGGCCCGCCCATTCTGACCTCAGGGAGCTTGAGGCAGCTCTCAAGTCAGGGGGGGATGTTGCATCATTCCTTGCAAAGCCATCACCCACTCTGGCTTTAAACCACCTCTCCTCCACCCCCTATTGGAGGTAATCCCCAGACCTCTGGAAGGCAGGGGTGGGGGCAGCGAGGGTAGCGCCATGCAGAAGTGTGATGTCTGTTTTCAAGGCGTTGTGGGATATTCTGAGGGTTAAAGGTGAGGCGAGTGGGGGGGGAGTTAAATTTTTGGGAGAGGGAAGTGGTGTGAATGAATTGTTTGGAGGGATATGGGCCAAGCGTGGGCAGGTGGGACTGGTTTAGTTTGGGATTATGGGCAGCACGGATTGGTTGGACCGAAGGGTCTGTTTCCGTGCTGTGTGATTCGACCATTGACTCAACGACTTGCATTTGCATAGCGTCCCCTCACACAGGGAAACCCCGCGTCTTCCCCCCCTCAGCTCCGAGCATCGCCCGTCCCCAGCTGTGCCTCGGCTAGTCGGCTAACAGAGCCCTCACCAATTATGCTGCTGTCTCCGAACTTGACTGTTCCCAAGGCGTCCCTTGCTGCAGCAGCACCCCCCCCCCCCACTGCGCACACCCCAAAACCCAACCCTTTGTTAACCATTCTGCCATCTGTACCTGGGCACTCACCTCTTAGGTCCACCATTCCTGCACTCGGTGATATGTGTTGGCAGCCTCTCGATATTGGAGCTTTCATCCTGGGTTTCAGATTTCTCCATGGGCACCCACCACCAAGCCCTTCCCCTTCCGCCACCCCTCCCTCCTACCTCTGCAACCCTCCCCAACCATCCCTCCCCCCACCCCAACTACACAACCCTCCAAGTTACCTACCCCCGCCCCCGTACGTTCTGACTCCTTCCACATTCTTGATCATCAACAGTCCAAGATTGGCAACAGTGCCTTGGGGATCCTAGATGTGAAATTCCCTCTCCCCAACCCTCTCTCTGCCTCACTTTCCTCACTGATGACACTCATTAAACAAAAAAGCCAACATTTTCAGCCAACCTTCCCAGTGATCTGACCAACTAGACCTTTCACTTGTTGCACAGAGATTGTCCTTCTCTTAATATTGCTCATATGAAGCACATTGGCGGGTTTTCTGCTCTGTCAATGGCACTGCAGTTATCCAACTTGTTATTTTCCTTGCCAGCAATTCCGTGGAACGTGGATTAACTTCCAGGCTGTGTGTCAGGAGGGAGTCTTTGGTAAAGTTATGCAGTTTAACGTTCCCTTAAGAGTCTGTAGGTATTGTCTAGGCATTGAGTGTGTCAGTCAGAGCATGTGATTCCCTGGGAGTCTGCCAATATTTCCATCTCCGTCCCTGGAGGTATATTAGCATTTCCACGGAAATGCCCTAGAGTCTCAGGAATTCCCTGAGAGTGTGACAGTAATTGGGTTGTGTTCCCAAGGTGATGTGGGATCGTCCCTGCAAGGGAATCCCTGGCAGTGTATGAGCATTGCCAGCGCCTTGCGGGGGGAACGTGCAGGCTGTTCCCTGCAGCCTGTTGGGAACCGATCGGGAATAATAGACCAGTTTGTCAACTTTCACAGGGGATTCCCGACTGTGTATCAGCATCTCGAAAGAGCCTCGCATCGAGTCTGTTTGGGGACGGTTCAGAACTTGCGGGGGATTCCTCGCGGTTGTGACATTAATAACAATGAGTGTGTCCACGTTGAAAGAGGGCTTACCGGATTGAAGCAGCAGTGGGCCATTCAGTCCATGGAGCCTGGTCCACTATTCAATGAGATCATGGATGATCCAATTATCCTCAACTCGACTTTCCTGCCTTTTCCCCATAACCTTTAATTCCCTTCCTGATTATAAATCTGTCTCTCTCAGCCTTGAATATACTTACTGACCCAGCCTCGACAGCCCTCTGTGGGAAAGAATTCCACAGATTCACTCCCCTCTGAGAGAAGAAATTCCTTCTCGTCTCTTTCTTAAATGGGTGACCCTTTATTCTGAGATGGTGCTGTCTAGTCTTAGACTCTCCCACAACAGGGAAACAACTTCTCCACATCTACCCTGTCAAGTCCCCTGAGAATCTTGTATGTTTCGATAGATTGCCTCTCATTCTCCTAACCTCCATGAGTACAGGTCCAACCTACTCAATGCCATCTCATAAGATAGTCTCTCCAAACCCAGGATCAGCCTTTAGAGAGACATGGGTTACAAAGAGATCAAAGCTGGGAACTAAATATTCAGGAATGTGAGACTTTTTGTAAGGACAGGCAGGAAGGGAGGGGTGGTGAGGTAGCTCTGTTAATAAGAGATAGAATAAGTGTAATAGCAAGAAATGAGCTTGGATCAAAAGATTTAGAATCCATATATGCGTAGGTAAGAAATAACAACGGGAAGAAGACACTGGTGGAAGTGGCCTGTAGGCATCCTAATAGTAACTACACTGCAAGAAAAATCTTTAATCTTCATGAGGATTAGGAAAAGTCAAATTTTCAGAGGTAGCCACAGGGAAGAATTTTGTGGATCTAACCAGGAATCAGGCTGTTTTGGATCAAGTAATACATTACGAGGCAGGTTTAATAAATGATGCCAGAGTAGAGATCCCCTATGAAAAAGTGCCCATGACATGATAGAATTTGACATTTAGTGTGAGCGTAAGAAACCCGGGTCAGAAACAACAGAGCTAAACTTAGATTATGATGATAACCTAGGAATGATCGGAGTTAGCGGGACTCAAGCGGGAAAAGATATTTTTCAGAGAAGTCAGTTTGATGAACCACAGACGTTTAAGAAAAGAGTTCATGACTCACAATGAAGATATATCCCAGTGAGGGAGATGGTTAACCAGGGAAATTAAGTATTGAACCAAACTGAAAGGAAAAAGCAGAAAATGTGGCCAAGGTTCGTTGTCAGCTGAAGGATCAGGAAAGTTTTAAAAGCCAACAAAATATTTCCAAAAAAAAAGGGAGGAAATAAACTTTGGGGTAACTTACAAATTTTGTTAGTTTCAAAATGACAGTAGGAGCTTCTTTAAATCTATTAGACGGAAAGAGAGGCCCATGTGAACATAGGTCCCTAAGGAAACGAGGCTGGGGAAATAATAGTGGGGAACCAGGAGATGGCAGAGGAGCTGGATAAATACTTCCTAGGATTATTAACCGATGTAATGAGGGTTTTCTGGGAATGATTTCAGCGGCATTTTTTGGCGTATACCCCTTACTTGTTGTGAATGTAATGGGAGTATTTCAATCCTTTCAGCAAATTCCCCGTGGATGTGTCAGGAATTTCTCGTTGAATGGTCCAGGGACTGTAGGGGTTATCCGTGGGAATTTGACAATGACTGCACATGATCCTCTGGGATCATGTGAGTAGGTACGGAGCATGTCGAGGGAAAGGTCATTATCTGCAGGTGAATCTGCTGACTTCAGTCAGTCTTTGCCAACGATTTTTTTTAACTGCTTACCGGTTCATCTGACGTCAATGGATAGGGAAATAATTGAAAAATATCCTGCAGGGCTGGTTTAATCAAGACTTGGAAAGGTAGGGAGCGACCAGGAACAGTCAGCATGGATTTGTTAGAGGGAAATCCTGTCTCATTAATCTAGATTTTTTTGTAAAAGTTGACTAAATATATTCACGAGGGTAGTGCAGTCACCACGTGGAATGCTGGTCCGAAAGGTAAGAGCAAGTTGGCAAACTGGATCCAAAACTGGCTTCCAAACAGGAGGCAAAGGGTGATGGTGGAGGGTTTTTTTTGTCATTGGAAGCCTGTGATCAGTGCTGTACATGGGGCACAGTGCTAGAACCCTTGATGTTTGTTTCACACACTAACAACCTGGAAGTGAATATAGAGGGCATGATTAATAAGTTTGCAGATGACATGAAAATTGGTGGTGTTGATGATACTGGAGAGGACAGTCTCAGGCTACAGTCTGATATTGTTCGGCTGGTAAATCGGGAAACGCAACAACAAATGGAGTTTAATTCCGTGATGCATTTTGGGAGGTCTGATAAGGGAATACTTGATATACACTTGAATGGTAGGTCCCTAGGGAGTACTGAGGAATAAAAGGACCTTGGTATATCAGCACAGGTAGACAGGGTGGGCAAGGCAGCATACGGGATGCTTGCTTTCGTTAGCTGGTGCATAGAATATCAGAGGAAGTCAGTCTTGCTGCAACTTTACAAAACACTGTTTAGGCCACAAATGGAATAATGTGTGCATTTCTGATCGTCCAACTATCAGAAAGATGTGACTGCACTGGAGAGGGTGCAAAGGAGATTCGCCAGGATATTGCCTGGGATGAAAAGTTTCAGCTGTGAGGAGACTGGAAGGGCTGGGTTTGTTTGCCCTGGAACACAGTAGGCTGAGGGGGTGCATCTGATTGAGGTATATAAAATTATGAGAAGCATAGACAGTAGATTGTGAGAATCTCTTCCCCATGGCAGATGTGCAAAAGACCAGAAAGCTTAAGTTTAAGTGCTTTACAGGAGATCGGAGGAAAATTTGTTTCACCCAGGAAGTGGTAGGAATATGGAACAAAAACAGAAATTGCTGGAAAAGCTCAGCAGATCTGGCAGCATCTGTGGAGAGAAGTCAGAGTTAATGTTTCAGGTCCAGTGACCCTTCCTCAGGACTGATGGTAACTGGGAAAATGTCGATTTATCTGCAGAAGGCGGGGCGGAGGTAGGGAGTAAGGAATAAGCATTGGGTGGAGGATAGAGCCCAAAGAGAGAGAAGAGCAGTTGGACAGACAAAGGAGAGGATAATGATCAGGCTGGGAGAGTGAACAGCTACTAATGGGGACTGTTAATGGCTAATAATGGGTTGTATGTCGTACCAGACTATGTGATGACATGGTGGTCAGCACGGACTTGGTGGGCCGATGGGCCTGTTTGCATGCTGTGTGACTCAATGGATCTGGGAATTGCCTGCACCCCTGGTATGGCATTTCACAGTATGCAGTCCAGCATTAATAATTTCGACAATGCCTCCTGGAATGCCTCAGTATTCTTGTGGGGTTCCCTGGGATAATGTCAGGATTTGATTTCCTGGAAGTGTGCCAAAATTTAGAGGGGCCCATATGTTCAGCAGCGATTCCCTGGGAATGTGTAGGAATTCGTTGCTGATTCTGGGGGCGTGTGCAATTATTTGCAGTGCATTAGATGACATGGTGGGGGTCTGGTGGCCCAGTGTGATGTTAGTAATCTGGAAACACAGGATAATGCTACAAGGACAGAGGTTGAAATCCCAGCACAGCAGCTGGTAGAGCTTAAATTCAATTGATTAACGAAACACTCTACCAACTGCAGTAGGAACAACATGCTTTGCTCAAACTCCAAATATTTGCAAGCAATAGGCATCTCCGCAGTCATTGGTAATTCTTATCCTTTCTCAGGGTGTGGGCATCACACATTTCAAAGCGATGTGCAGAAGAGACAAGAGTGCTGTGAGAGTGGTTAGGGTTTGGAATGCACAGCCTGGAAGTTTTCTGGGAGGTAAGTTCATTTGGGGCATCAGATGATCACTTGGATAGTTGTGGTGTGTAGGGTTATGGGGAAAAAGGCAGGAGAGTGGCACTCCATAATAAAGCCAGAAAGTCCAGCACGGTGGCTCAGTAGTCAGCACTGCTGCCTCGCAGCACCAGGGACCCGGGTTCGATTCCACCGTCGGGCAACTGTCTGTGTGGAGTTTGCACATTCTCCCCGTGTCTGCGTGGGTTTCCTCCGGGTGCTCCGGTTTCCTCCCACAGTCCAAAGATGTGCAGGCTAGGTGGATTGGCCATGCTAAATTGCCTATAGAGTGTGGGTTTGGTGGGTTAGCCATGGGAAATGTGGGGTTTTGGGATGGGGGGAGTGGTGGGACTGGACAGGATGCTGTTTAGAAGTTTGGTGTGGAGTCGCTGGGCCAAATGGCCTACATCCACACTTTAAGGATTTACGTGGCAGATGTAAAGGGACTATAGCTGCAGCCAGGGACAGTATAGTCAAGGGAGAATCAGTAGTGTGCGACCAATGGTTCTGACCTGCAGGGGTCAGCTCATCTCCTCCTGGATGAATGATACAGTGGGTGAAAAAGAGTTTCCACAAGTCGAGTGAGTACCAATGTGATTGGCTGGACATTCTCCTGATGGTGTGGGGTGTGTCGTTATGAGCAGCAAGAGGGTTAATTAAGAAGCAGAGCCACAAAGGCAATAATCTCTAGACTGCTACACAACACAGGGTGAATAGGCTGTAAGAGAGCAGAATGGAACAGATAAACAAACATAAGCATGTGCCAGTAAATAAAGTTGGAGTTGGGGAAAATGGTTTAAAAACAGCAGAATTGAAAGCTCTTTATAAAGATGCACACAGCATTTGTAACAAGATAGCTGAACTATGCAAGATATGATAACCATCACAGACACATGGTTACAAGGTGACCAAGGCTGGGACCTGATCTTCAATAGGATTTGCCACTTCAGAAGGAGCGGAAGAAGGAGAAAAATAGATCAGGTAGTTCTGCTAATAAAGGATGAGATCAATAGGTACAATCATGAGAAATGATCCTGGCTGAGAGCTAGGGGATAGCAAGAACTGCAAATGCTGGAGTCAGATTCAATGCAGTGTGGAGCTGGAGGGACACAGCAGGTCAGGCCTAATCTCCTGCATCACCGGTTTCAAAATCTCCTCATTCCTTGTCCAGCCCTCCCTCTCACCCCTGACACAACTTGTCTCACCTATCCACCCCACCCTTCCCACTGACCAATCTCCGCATCCACCTATCACCATCCTACCTACCTTCCCCAGCCCCACCCTTCCTCCCCCTATTTATTTCAGAACTCCCTTCCCCCTCCCCCATTTCTGAAGAAGGGTCTGGGCCTGAAATGTCAACTTTCCTGCTCCTCTGATGCTGCCTAGCCTGCTGTGTTCATCCAGCTCCACACTGTGTTGACCCTGAAAAGTAAAATCGAATAGGATGCAGGAAAGAAATAGTGGATGAAGGAACATAGAACATAGAACAATACAGCACAGAACAGGCCCTTTGGCCCTCGATGTTGTGCTGACCTGTGAACTAATCTAAGCCCACCTCCTACACTATCCCATCATCATCCATATGCTTATCCAAGGACTGTTTAAATGCCCCTAATGTGGCTGAGTGCCCCTAATGTGGCTGAGAAGGAAGTCAGTGGTGGGAATAATTGATAGGACCCTGGACAGTAGCTTCCAGGGTCAATGGTGAGAGGATTTCGGAGATTGTAGAACAAAAAGAAGCTATGTTAAAATAAGCAATGGAGATAAGTTTTCTAGATGATAGAATCCCTACAGTGTGGAAACAGGCCCTTCAGCCCAACAAGTCCACACTGACCCTCAGAGCATCCAACCCAGACCCATCCCCCTAATCTACACATCCCTGAACACTATGGGTAATTTAGCATGGCCAATCCACCCAGCCTGCACATGTTTGGACCGTGGGAGGAAACTGGGGCACCTGGAGTAAACCCACGCAGATACAGGGAGAATATGCAAACTCCACACAAACTCCACACTGCTGTGATGCAGCAGTGCTAACCACTGAGCCACCGTGCCACCAAGTTTCTGCTGCGGCCTTTTGAATTCTCAACCTCGGAGAGTATTTGAGGTTGGGTCATGAATGTATTCAAGGCAGGGGTGCACAGATATTTCACCGACATGGGAGATACAGGCTAGTGGGGGGGGGGGTTGGGGTGGGGGGGCTGCGTGGGAGTGGTCAGACAGGAAATTGGAGTGAAGACCACAATCAGATCAGCTGTGATCTTATTGAAAGGTAAAGTAGAGTCCCTTCCTGCTACTCCTTTGTTCCTCTGCCTCACCAGAGAGATTCGGCTAGCTAGATAAACCCTTTGTCCCAGTGCTGTGTCTGAAATCATATTGTAATAGATTCACAACTTTTGCAAGAGAGTTGTGTGTGGAAGCAGCCTTGAGCCCTTGTGCCAGGCAGATGGGGGAGGTAGGTTTGTGCCAGTTTACAGACACAGTCTTATTTAAACCACCCGTCTGCATAGTCTCACTGGTAAATACTGAAGCAGCATAATATTCAGTAAGTCCACCACTGTTCTGTCATGACAGCTTATAGTAGGCCCCTCTCAGAGCTCCTAACTCTTTCCTGATCTTTCCTTTAATATTCTTATCTCTGTGGAATGCCTTACAAGAGGCAAGGTAAGAAAGGTTTTTAGGAGGGATATGGGCCAAACGCAAGCAAACGGTTCCAGTTCACAGTTTGGGAAACCTGGTCGGGCACAGACAAGTTGGGCCGAAGGGTCTGTTTCCATACTGTATACCTGTATGACTCTGGGTCTTTCTCTTACTACATGCCAGCCGTGAAAGATGCAGTTGTAACGCGGCCAATGACCTTGCCATAAATCTCTCTGATACTCCTGATGGTTGGCGGGGAGTGGGGGAATAAGTTAGAGAGCCTTGTGATCAGCCAGTAGAAGGCAGTAGTGAACACGTCCAGCACTTTAGCCATCAGTGTGGACCTCCTACATGAAAGTCTGTGACCCATTATTCAGCTTGAAGAAAAGAGAAGGGGCTGAATGCTTTGTTATGTTTTAATATATCCATGATCATTTAATTATGCAGTTCCTTTTTGCCTTGGTATTTCACTTTCTTTTTGTCCCATTCCTGTCTATATTCCTATTTGTCGTCCTCTTTTGTCTATAAATTTGCTGTAAGGCTTTCAATTCTGTCCTTTCTTTAGCCTCGGCGTTTCATTATTGAGTTTGTTGTTCAGTGGGATCCATTTCTCCTGATCTCTATTGATAAATCCCCTCGCTGTTTCTTAGCTTGTCAGTAAATGTTTCCAGTTTACTTTCCCTGCTTCCATTCCCATCTGCCTTAAATCAGCTTTTGTTCCAATTTATTACTTCGGTATTTGTCTTACTTATGTCTGCCTCAATCTCTCTCTTTATTATGTTGCCGTCGCTAGATAGTCCCCAAATGCTTGCTCCTCTTATCAGCTCATTTCTCATTGCCACATCCATCATTTTTACATACAGGGTGAAAAGAGAGAGAGAGAGCTCTGGACACTCACACTGTTAAAAAAAAAACCCTGCTGTGCTTTTCACCGCTCGAGTTCCTGTCAGGGTGTCCAATCATTCACAGGGAATTTTCTGGCTGTGTCCCACCAACGTATTCGTGATTTCCTGACGCCATGGGCAGGGCTCTCCTTGATCCAAAGGGAACATCACAACTTTTCCCCAACTGAGGGTCCTCAGTCAATAAGACCCCGGTGAGGAAGGATAAACTGGGTCCCTTTTTATACCCAACATCCCTAACCCCAACCTTTTGGCCACAACATTGTTAGTTTAGAAAGGATCACTTCCTTAGTGGATATCTTTCCCCAATCAGGTAGAAGATACAGAAGCTTGAACACACGCGCCAACAGATTCATGAGCAGCTTGTTCCCTGCTGTTACTCGACTGCTGCGTGGACCTCTCTAACTTCAAATCCGATGTTGATCTTGCTTTGTGCACCTCCTGTGCAGCCATAACCTGATATGCCTCGCTCTCGCTAACCATCTGTATGTCCTCGTACGTTATGATCTGCCTGTACGGCCTGCAAAACAAAACAAAACTTTTTCACTGTCCTCAGGCACATCTGACAACAATGAATCAAAGCAAATCAAAAGCGGCCGATTTAAGCAGGTTTTCTTGAGTTAAACGAAAGTGAGGTGGCTAACAATTTAAAGGTGAGAAAGCCGAACATACGTACAGACCGATGAAAAATGAGAGATGGGTCTAAACGGTAATAAAAATATGATTCTGTCTTTGAGATAGCAAGAAGTGCCGATGCTGGAGTCTGAGATAACACAGCGTGGAGCTGGAGGAACGCAGCAGGCCAGGCAGCATCAGAGGAGCAGGAGAGTTGACGTTTCGGGTGGGGACCCTTCTTCAGGAACGTCAGCTTTCCTGCTCCTCTGATGCTGCCTGGCCTGCTGCGATTCTGTCTTTGGCTTCTCTCTGACAAATAGGTTGTGAAATGTAGTAGCTGTTAAAACGGGTGTATCCAGTGGTGCTGACTTTGGTAGTTCAGTAGTTGTTTGGCTCTGCCATGAACCGAAAGGAGTTTTTTTCATCAGTTTCCTTCCACTGCGATGCCTTGATTTTGACAGTCAGAGGATAATTTATCTTTATTTGCACACTCAGGGGTATCCAGTGGGAGCTCCTGGCTTTACCCACCCGGTAACTGAACACTCGCCATGGCTAATCCACCTAATCTGCACATGACCAGACCCTACGGGCAATTTAGCGTGGCCAATCCTTAAAGCATTTAACTGTTTGCCATGATTGGTGGTGGCATCACTGGGAGTCTTCTGGTTTCTGTTGGAGAGGGGCAGGACAGTGTTTATGGCCAAGAGTGGTTATGAGCTCGTGAGCGAATAACATGACACAACCTACCTCCAAGTGTAGCAGAGGGACAGTGGGAGCTGAGAATATACACAGATATCAGGAAAGGTCGCAGCACAGGTCGGTGAGGAAATAAGAAAAACGCCAAGGAGGGGAATTCCAAAATGAAGACACTCTTTTTCAGATTGTACAGCAACATGCTGAGGTGAGAATCAAGGCACAGTAGCACAATTCCGATCTCCACGTTGAATAAAATAAGATACGGGGGTACACTTGAGAAGTCATGAAGTACATTTGCTCAGAAGTTCCCAGCACTGCAAGGTTAAAGCTGTAAGGATTACTTCCTCTAGAAAAGAGATGCAGAGATAGAGACAGATGGAGGATGTACCATGAGGGGTCTTCCCAATTACAGAGACATTTGTGAGGGGAGATGTAGAGATGTTTCCACATGAGGGATTCTGAAAGGATACGGGAATCACTCCACAATCTGATAAGGAATTCACTGGAAGCTTCCTTATACAGGAATTAGTTCCATTCTTTGAGAATCAATGGCTTCTCTTTCATAGAATCCCTACAGTGTGAAAGCAGGCTATTTGGCCCATCAGGTCCACACTGACCCTCTGAAGAGCATCCCACCCTGTCCCTGTAACCCTGCCTTTCCCATGGCTAATCCAACTAGCCTGCACATCCCTGGGCACTATAGCATGGCCAATCCATCTAACCTGCACATTTTTACACTTTGTGAGTGCACCCAAAGGAAACCCATGCAGACACAGGGAGAACGTACAAACTCTGCGCAGACAGTCGCCCGAGGGTGGAATTGAACCCGGGCCCTGGTGCTGTGAGGCAGCAGTGCTAACCACTCAGCCACCGTGCCGCCCCACTTCCATACTGTTCTCTCTGATCTCCCCCAGGAACCTAACCTCGGCTGCCTCCTATTTCCCGTCTGCATGCTATACCTCAGTGACATGAATATATTTCCATATGCACCCCTATTGACCCAGCTCTACACCACTAACACCTCTCTGAGCATCACCCACTGTTGCGTTTATTACTCTGCTGAGATTACGGTTGTATTCCATTCAGAACTGGCCAGCTGGCTGTTTGCTAACAAACTAACTGCTGATCAATGAGATAAATAGACCGATTCCCAACTTTTTTTTCCTTTATTCCTTCAGGGGATGTGGGCATTGCTGGCTAGGCAGCATTTATTGCCCATCTCTAATTGCCCAGAGGGTTGTTAAGAGTCAACCACATTGCTGTGGGTCTGGAGTCACGTGTAGGCCAGACCAGGCAAGGACATTAGTGAACCAGATGGTTTTTTCCCGACAATCGACAATGGATTCATCGTCATCACTAGACTCTTAATTCCAGATATTTATTGAATTCAAATTCCACCATCTGCCGTGGTGGGATTCGAACCCAGGTCCCCAGGATATTACCTGGGTCTCAGCAATAATACCACGAGGCCGTTGCCCCCCCCTAACTGACGAAATGTATTGAGAGTAAGATAGAGACCTCGTATTACGGCATTACATGTTGTGAAGTCTTAAGGTATAGTATCATTCTGAGATCTGGGCAGTAATGTAACAGTCCCTGCTCCAAAGGAACTCTCCTGGCAAAATGGCTTTTGGGGAATTGGCTCCATTGGGAGCTCCACTCTGTTCACCAGTTCCCTTTCCTTTTCCTTTCTGTTCCTCTTCTCACTCCTCTCTGCAGTAATTCTATCACCAGCCCCAATTAACTCCCGGCCTAAGGCGTCGGGACACAACTGGGAACTGCATGGCAGGAACTGAAGGTACGGGGAGTGTCCTGCAGTGACGGTGAATCGAGAATGGGCAGGTTCAGCGGTGAGAGCAGGCACGGTGAGACAGTGACGGTAAGAGCGGGTATGGTGAGACAGTGACGGAGAGAGCAGGGATGGTGAGACAGTGACGGTGAGAGCAGGGACGGTGAGGCAGTGATGGTGAGAGTGGGGCCGGTGAGGCAGTGACAGTGAGAGTGGGGCCGGTGAGACAGTGATGGTGAGAGCGGGGCCGGTGAGGCAGTGACAGTGAGAGCGCGGACAGTGAGGCAGTGATGGTGCGAGGGGGGCCAGTGAGGCAGTGACAGTGAGAGTGGGGACGGTGACAGTGAGGCAGTGACGGTGAGAGCGCGGATGGTGAGGCAGTGATGGTGAGGGCGGGGACGGTGAGGCAGTGACGGTGAGAGCGTGGACGGTGAGGCAGTGACGGTGAGAGCAGGGCCGGTGAGGCAGTGACAGTGCGAGGGGGGCCGGTGAGGCAGTGACGGTGAGAGTGGGGACGGTGAGACAGTGATGGTGAGAGTGGGGCCGGTGAGGCAGTGACAGTGAGAGCGCGGACAGTGAGGCAGTGATGGTGCGAGGGGGGCCAGTGAGGCAGTGACAGTGAGAGTGGGGACGGTGACAGTGAGGCAGTGACGGTGAGAGTGCGGACGGTGAGGCAGTGACGGTGAGGGCGGGGACGGTGAGGCAGTGATGGTGAGGGCGGGGACGGTGAAGCAGTGACGGTGATAGCGTGACAGTGAGATGGTGACGGTGAGAGAGGGGACAGTGAGACAGCGATCGGAGCGGTGCCTGCTCCATTGTAGAAATGGGACGTGTGACTCTGGAATCAGGGTTTGTCTTTTTCTCCTGCTTACCTTGCGGCTCTGTTAAAATCATTTAATTCTGGTTTTTGTAACCAAGTGGGCACCAGTGAACGACGACTGTGTGGACATTTCGCTGCACCTATCTATTCCTATACTTCGTACATGTGACAAATAAGTAAATAAACATCTCCAGCAAAAAACTCCCACGAAATTTCAGAGAGTGATGCCGTCGGCCCTCAAGCTTGGTCTCACTAACATGTTTGTTGTTGTGGAAAATCAAAGGAGGGTGTACTATTTGATACGATCTGCCAGGCCTTGGCATTTTTAAGGTATGAGGCTTGAAAAGTGCCCGGTCTAACTCAGATCTGTTTACGGTATCTCAAAGCTTTGAGTAAAAGTTGAAACCAGCTGCTTCACCTTTTGAGTAGCAAAACGTCTCACTAATAGGAATGCTCCCATCGGACCAACGTGGTGTTGTCACATGCTGTTGGGTAATACGGTGTATGACTTTTGGTGCCAGTGTGATGCCAGGCAATGGGGCCACATTTCCCTACACAAGCCGATTGTATTAACCAGCATTAGCCTTTCAGCTTTGGGCAAGGACCGAACGTACCCAGCCCCTCCATGTATGACAAACTCATGACGCAACGAACCTACATTAGATGTGAAGCCGCATTTGGAAAGCTCTCACTACGTCGTCCAGAGTGAGTGACGAATTACGCCAACAAAGAATCATCAGTCATGCTTGCTGTGTGTGTACTGGAAGCCTCGTCTGTTAATATGTAGGAACCTGTTCTTTGCAGGCAGCGTCTGCTTCAATCGAGAACACAAAAGCGATGGCAGCTATTGTTCATTTCTCAGTGCAGCGCTCTGACCAAGCAGTGTCCAACCTGCCTGTTTGAGAATTGAATCAAAGCTTGCAGTTAACTGTCAGTCGTCATGAACCAGTGCACTCACCTTCGTAACCTCCCCACCGATCAACGTGTACCTGCTGCTCATGGCTGTGTTGTTTCCTCCTCGCCCCTGGTGTTTCTTGTCAAATTGTTCTGGCGAGGCCACCATTAAATTCTTCAATTGAATGAGGCTTTTCTTCAGCAAGACCCAATGTCCAGGGTCTTCAGCTGTTTCTCGACGTGGTGTGGAACAAATCGAGCTGGATGTCGGGAGGAATCCTAGTCGGAATCATCCACTCTGCACTTCCGAACAGTGAGTGATAGAATGGTGGCGACTGGCATTGTAGCAGTGAGCCTTTTCTGCGCTGCCCGTGAGATTGCACTTGCTAATGGCGACTGACAGTTAACTGCCAAGCTTTGCTTAAATTCTCAGGTTGACTGTGCTCAGTCATGGCACTGCCTGGCACCACACTGCCACCAAAATTCATATACCACATTGTTCAATTGTGTGACAGCATCTTATTTGTTCAATGGAAGCATCCTATTGATTAAAGATTGCTGTGAATTGATAGGTGTCAGTATACAAGGACGATTTGCCAAGCATTTGAAAGCCACGCCAGGATTGCAATGGGTGTGTCTCAGTGTTTGCAGATGATTCCCCTGGCGAAGTGTCAGTGTTTGTCAGGGAATGACTGAAAGTCTGTTCCAGTGGTTTTCAGGGATTGCCCAGCAACCAGTCATGGATTGATGGGTTGCATGTGTAGATCCTTACTGGATATTTTTGTTTGAAGTGTGTAGCAGCGAGATCCCAAGAGTACTGTATCAAGCTTGCCAAGGAATTCCCCTGGAGTGTGTCAGTATTTACAGGGCATCCCCTGGCGTGTGTGTCATTATATGTGTGCGTAAGTGTGTGAGAGTGTCTGTGTAGATGTATTTGTCGGTGTGTGAGAGAATGCACATGTGTCAGAGTGAATGTGTGTGCCTATCTGCGAGTGTGAATGAGTTATCTATGTATTAGTGTGTATCTGTGTGTGTGTGTGTGTGTGTGTAAGTGTGTATCTGGGTGCGAGTGTGTATAAGTATGAGCGTGAGCATGTATCTGTGTGTAAATGTGTATCTGTTTGTGTGTGTGTGACTCTCTGTGTGAGTGTGTTTCTGTGCGTTATCTGTGTGCATGTGTGTGTGCATATGTGAGAGCATACCTGTGTGTCAGTGTGTATCAGTGTGCCTGTGAGAGTGTGAGTGTATCTGTGTGTATATGTATGAATAAACCTGTGTTGTGTGTGAGTGTATGTGCATCTATGTGTGTGTGTGTGTGTGTGTGTGTGTGTGTGTGTATGTATTTTTGTTACTAATTTGTAGTATGTGGGCGTCGCTGCCTGGGCCCAGCATTTATTGCCCGTCCCTAGTTGCCCCCCTTGAGAAGGTGGTGGTGAGCTGCCTTCTTGAACCACTGCAGTCGTCCTGCTGTGGGTTGATCCACAATGCTATTAGGGAGGGAATTCCAGGATCTTGACCCAGTGACAGTGAAGGAACAGCGATATATTTCCAAGTCAGGATGGTGAGTGGCTTGGAGGGGAACTTGCAGGGGCTGGTGTTCCCATGTATCTGCTGCCCTTGTCCTTCTAGATGGACGTGGTCGTGGGTTTGGAAGATGCTGTCCGAGGATCTTTGGTGAATTTCTGCAGTGCATCTTGTAGATAGTACACACTGCTGCTACTGAGGGTCGGTGGTGGAGGGAGTGGATGCTTGTGGATGTGGTGCCAATCAAGCGGGCTGCTTTGTCCTGGATGGTGTCAAGCTTCCTGTGTGTTGTTGGGGCTGCACCCATCCAGGCAAGTGGGGAGAATTCTATCACACTCCTGACTTGTGTCTTGTAGATGGTGGACAGGCTTTGAGGAGTCAGGAGGTGAGTTACTTGCTGCAGTATTCCTAGCTCCTGACCTGTTCTTGTAGCCGTTGTGTTTATGTGGTGAGTCCAGTTGAGTTTCTGGTCAATGGTAACCCCCAGGATGTTGATAGCGGGGGATTCAGTGATGGTAACACCATTGAATGTCAAGGGATGGTGGTTAGATTGTCTCTTATTGGTGATGGTCATAGCCTGGCATTTGTGTGGCACGAATGTCATTTGCCACTTTGTCAGCCCAAACCTGGATATTGTCCAGATCTTGTTACATTTGAACACAGACTGCTTCAGTATCTGAGGAGTCGCGAATGGTGCTGAACATTGTGCAATCATCAGTGAGCATCCCCACTTCTGACCTTATGATGGAGGGAAGGTCATTGGTGAAGCAGCTGAAGATGGTTGGGCCAAGGACACTACCCTGAGGAACTCCTGCAGAGATGTCCTGGGGCTGAGATGATTGCGTTCCAACAATCACGACCATCTTCCTATGTGGCAGGAATGACTCCAACCATCGGAGAGTTTGCCCCCGATACCCATTGATTCCAGTTTTGCCAGGTCTCCTTGATGCCACACTTGGTCAAATGCAGCCTTGATATCAAGGGCTGTCACTCTCACCTCACCTCTGGAATTTAGCCCTTTTGTCCATGTTTGAACCAAGGCTGTAATGAGATCAGCAGCTGAGTTTTTTTTCCTTGATTCATTCATGGGATGAGGGTGTCGCTGGCTCGGCAGCATTTATTGCCCATCCCTAATTGCCCCGAGGGCAGTTAAGAGTCAACCACATTACTGTGGGTCTGGAGTGACATGTCGGCCAGAGCAAGTAAGAATGGCAGTTTTCTTTCCTAAAGGATATTAGTGAGACAGGTGGGGTTTTCTGACAATTGGCAATGGATTCACAGTCATCATTAGTCTCTTAATTCCTGATATTTATTGAATTCAAATTCCACCATCTGCCGTGGTGGGATTCGAACCCAGGTCCCCAGGACATTACCTGGGTCTCTAGATCAACAGTCCAGCAATAATACCACTAGGCCTTCATTTCCCCTGGGGGAACCCAAACTGGGCGTCACTGAGCAGGTTATTGCTGGGCAGATGCTGCTTGCTAGGACTGTCTATGACACCTTCCATCGCTTTACTGGTGATCGAGAGGAGACTCATGGGACGGTAATTAGCCGGGTTGGATTTGTCCTGCCTTTTATGTACAGGACATACTTGGGAATTTTCCACGTTGTCAGGTAGATACCAGTGTTGTAACTGGAATGGGACAGCTTGGCAAGGGGTAGCGGCAAGCTCTGGAGAACAAGTCTTCAGTACTATTGCCGGAATGTTGTCAGGGCCCGTAGCCTTTACAGTATTGGCTGAAGACTGGTATCTGTGATGCGGGGGACCACTGGAGGAGGCCGAGATGGATCATCCACTCGGCACTTCTGCCTGAAGACTGCTGCGAATGCTTCAGCCTTATCTTTTGCACTGATGTGCTGGGCCCTTCCATCGTTGAGGATGGGGATATTTGTGGAGCCTCCTCCTCCAATGAGTTGTTTAATTGTCCACCACCATTCGCAACTGGATGTGACAGGACTGCAGAGCTTAGATCTGATCTGTTGGTTGTAGGATCACTTATCTCTGTCTATCACTTGCTGCTTTCGCTGTTTGGTGTGCAAGTAGTCCTGTTTCGTGGCTTCACCAGGTTGATACCTCATCTTCAAGTATGCCTGGTGCTGCTCCTGGCATTCCCTCCTGCACTCTCCATTGATCCCCTGGCTTGATGGTAACGGTTGAGTGGGGAATATGCCGGGCCTTCAGGTTACAGATTGTGCTGGAGTACAATTCTGCTACAGTTAATGGCCCACAGCACCTCAAGGATGCCCAGTCTTGAGTTGCTAGATCTGGGCAAAGTCTGTCCCATTTAGCACGGTGATAGTGCCATACAACACGATGGAGGTTATTCTCAATGTGAAGGTGGGACGTCATCTCCACGAGGCCTGTGCGATGGTCACTCTTACCGATATTGTCATAGACAGATACAACTGCAGCTGCCAGATTGGTAAGGATGAGATCAAGTATGTTTCTCCCTGTTGTTGGTTCCTTCCCTACCAGTTGCAGACCCAGTCTAACAGCTATGTCCTTTAGGACCCGACCAGCTCAATCAGTCGTGTTGCTACCAAGCCACTCTCAGTGATGGACATTGAAATCCCCCACCCAGAGTACATTCTGTGTCCTCACCACCCTCAGTGCTTCCTTCAAGTGCTGTTCAACCTGGAGGAGAGACTGATCCATCAGCCGAGGGAGGACGGTACATGGTAATGAGCAGGAGGTTTCCTCGTCCATGTTTAACGCAGTGTGTGTGTGTGTGTGTGTGTGTGTGTGTGTGTGTGTGTGTGTGTGTATCTGTATGTGTGTGAGTATCTGTGTGTGAGTGTGTGTGTGAGTATGTGTATATCTGTATGTATGCATCTGGGTGTCAGTTTGTATCTGTATTTGTCTATCTGTGTGTGTGTATCTGTGTGTGTGTTTGTTCCCTCTCATGTTATTCCTCTCTGTGTGAATCTCTGTGGTCCTCACTTGGAACCTGACATCAATGCTGTGATTGGCATCAACATGCTCATCACTGTCTCCCACAGCCTTGAGGGAACATTGCCACTGTCAACCAGGGCAAAGCTCCTGGCCTTGCATCAGCATTACATGGCACGAGTGGGCAGGCATTGTGAGGTCCTGGTATATCTGGCTGAATGGGCACAACACACAGGCACAGCAGGCACTCTGGGAGCATCCAGGCCCTCTTTGTAGGACAGTGTTGATGAGGCTGGTTAGCTCTGTTGACTGAACGGCTGGTTTACAATGTACTGTGAGGGTAGCAGTGCAGGTTCAAATCCAGGCTGAGGTCAATGAGGCAAGGTGTGCAGTTAATAGGGTGTTTGACATCCATAATTCCCCTCATCGCTGCCTGGTGAGAGACTTAATACGATTCTCTTGTCATGGAGTTGGGAAATCTGGATTTCTCAAACAATTCTGTCATAAAATCCAGCAGTCCCTCAGGCCCTGATAGGGTCTGGTCCATATTCTCTGTGTAGTGTTCCATTGGCTGTCTGTGGGATCTCCCTGTGCATAAAGACATACTTTTGCATCTACCCACAAGGCCTCATTCAATGGCCCTTCCAAGATGCCACCAAAATTGACCCCTCTTCCACCCTCTCTGAACACCTTATCTCTTCTGGGCTTCAGCCATTTGCATAAAATTCAACTTCTTCTTTGGAAATGCCAGTGTATTTATGGAAGCCTTGCTAATGGGACGTGGCCGTTGTTTGAAAAGAAAGACATTTTATCTGAGATTTGCCTCCTGCAGTCCATCAGTAAGAACACCAACATTCAAACAATCGCGGCAATTTTCAGACAGTGGAAAACGAGGCTGATTGGTCGGCGAGCCGATGTTGATTGGCTGGGGCGTTGCTGTAGAGAAAGCAGGGCAGAGCCATTGGCTCCCTGGTTCATTGAAATAAGGCAAAGGCCTGAACTAATTCCTTTTGCTTGCGGAGGATGGGACACTGTGCGTGAATGTGTGTGTCACTTCGGCCTAATGTAAATGGGCCACATCACAGCACAAGGCCTCCTACCCTCCCTCGACCTCTTCATCTCCGACTGCCGTCGCGACATCGATCGACTCAACCTCTCCACCCCTCTCACCCACTCCAACCTCTCCCCCACGGAACATGCAGCCCTCTGCTCCCTCCGCTCCAACCCCGAACTCACCATAAAACCCGCAGACAAGGGAGGCACAGTCGTAGTATGGCACACTGACCTCTACATTGCCGAGGCCAGGCGCCAACTCTCCAACACCTCCTTCTACCGCCCCCTTGATCGTGACCCCACTCCCCAACCACCAAACTATCATCTCCCAAACCATCCACAACCTCATCACTTCAGGTGGCCTCCCACCCACAGCCTCCAACCTCGTCGTTCCCCAACCCTGCACCACCCGCTTCTATCTCCTTCCCAAAATCCACAAACCTGAATGCCCTGTTCGACCCATTGTCTCCGCCTGCTCCTGCCCCACCAAACTTATCTCCACCTACCGAGACTCCATTTTCACCCCCTTGGTCCAGGAACTCCCTACCTACGTCCATGACACCACCCATGCCCTCCACCTCCTCCAAAACTTCAGATTCCCTGGTCCCCAACACCTCATCTTTACCATGGACGTCCAGTCCCTATACACCTGCATTCCCATGCAGATAGCCTAAAGGCCCTCCACTTCTTCCTGTCCCGCAGGCCTGACCAGTCCCCCTCCACTGACACCCTCATCCGCTTAACTGCAACTCTCTCTCCACATCACATCACTCCCAACACCTCCCCATACCCCCACGGCACATTCCCCTGCAATCGCACAAGGTGTAAAACTTGTCTATTTATCTCCTCCCTCCTCACTCAGCAAGGTCCCAGACACACCTTCCAGGTGAAACAGTGATCTACCTGCACTTCATTCAATCTAGTCTGCTGTATTTGCTGCTCGCAGCGTGGTGTCCTCTACACGGAGGAGACGAAGCGTTGACAGGGTGACTGCCCTATGTTCTGCCTGCAAAAAAGGACCCTGAACTGCCAGTTGCTGCCACATCAACACCCCCGCCTCGGTTCCCTGGCCAACATCTCTGTCTCAGGTTTGCTGCGCTGGTCCAGTGAAGTTCAGCGCAAGCTGGAAGAACAGCACCTCAATTTTCCACCTGGGAATCCTGCAGCCTTCCGGACTCAATATCGAGTTCAATAACTTCAGAGCCTGATTCCATCCTTCCAGTTTATTATCCAACTCACACCCTGGTCCTGTTTCTAGGACTGTCACCTATTCCCACTTACCGTCAGGCCCATTATCACAATGTATGGGTTACTTTCAGTGCAGCATACCCAGCTTCTCCTACTCTTCGGTCTTGTTATCACTTTTTCAGCTTCTCTGCTATTCTGGCCTTCTCTCCATAATCTCCCCATTTATAGTTAACATCACTTTCTCTCTCTCTCTCTCTCTCTCTCTCTCTGGGCTCCATCCCCACCTAACCCCTTACCCCTCCCATGTGCCCTTCCCATCTCCTGACCTCACCTTCTGCACGAATGCCGATTTTCCCCGCTGCTAGCAGTTTGGAAGAACAAGCCACTGGATTCAAAACATTACCTTCTGCTTCCTTCCCACAGACCTGCTGAAACCCGCCAGCAGTCTCTGCTTCTTGTGTCGGATCTCCAGCACCCACAATTTGTTGGTTTCATCGCGTTACAAGCTTGACCGATGACCTTAACCTGGTTTTGTTGGAGTAGCTACTGGCACGTTCATCATTGTTCAACAAGCAAACTCGAGTCACAGAATCACATCGGACTGTTACGGTTTCCTTTCGGCTTTTTACAGACGTGGGCCTTTTTGAATAAGCCTGGCCCCTCTTATTACAAACAGCTAAAAGAGAATGACAATTGAGGCGATCAAACACCTTTGAGTTATCGAGACAGCGCTGGGAATCGTAGACAGTGTTGCTCAGTTGTGCCGTGTGTTTGTGTGGCATTCTCAGACGAATCTTGACGTTACTGGGTGATAAAATGCCGCAGCCTACTTTAAGCCCCTCCTGACCAACCCAAAGAGAAAATAGCAGTGCCTGCTCACTGTTACCCACTAAACACGACTGCGTCAACTCAAGATTTCTCCCTTGGCCTGCCCAACATTCAGCGGGAGGTAACAAGACGTGGGGCTGGATGAACACAGCAGGCCAAGCAGCATCAGAGGAGCAGGAAGTCTGATGTTTCGGGCCTGGACCCTTCTTCAGAAAGAAGATTTTCTGAAGTAGGGTCCAGGCCTGAAACGTCAGCCTTCCTGCTCCCCTGATGCTGCTTGGCCTGCTGTGTTCATCCAGCTCCACATCTTATTATCTCAGATTCTCCAGCATCTGCAGTACCTATTATCCTTGCTACACCTTGTTATCTCAGATTCTCCAGCGTCTGCAGTTCCTACTATCTCATTTAGCAGGAGGCTTTCTTTTTTAAAATAAAGCCCAACATTTCTAAACTCTTTTGTATTCAGTTTGTTGAATGCTTCCTCAGAAATGGGTTGTATGCTGTCAGCTATATTTTAACAGGTAGCTAGCCCCACTCCTGAGGTTCGAACACTCTCAATCAAGCACTGAGGGAGCGCCACACTCCCAGAGGTGTCATTTTCACAGATGAGATGACGAACCAAATCTCCATCTGCTTCTCAGCTACCAGGGGCCTAAAAACATAAATTCTTCCAGCTCCTGAGTCAATATCTACTTTCAACAAGCACAATGATGGAGCATTTTCAAATCATCGTTGCATTAAGGGGGTCATGATGGCTTAGTCATATTATCAGTATCCAGAGACCCAGGTAATGTTCTGGGGACTGTAATTCAAATCTGACTGTAACAGGTGGTGGGATTTGAATTCGATTTTAAAAATATCCAGAATTAAGAGTCTAACGGTGAGCAATGGTGAGTAATTGCCGATTGTCAGGAAAATCCCATCACCTTCCACGCATGTCCTTTAGGGATGGAAACTGCCATCCTTACCTGGTCTGGCCTACACGTGACTCCAGACCCACAGCAATGCAGTTGACACTTAGCTACCCTCTGGGATGGTCAATAACTGCTCAGCAATACCCTCACTCCGTGAATGAATTTGGGAAAGATTTGTGTTGGCTGCCTCATTTCCTACATTAAAAGAGCGATTGCTTTCATCTGAAGCAACTCAGGACATCCTGAAGTTATATAAGAAAAAAAAAAGTGGCGCCCAGTGTTTTATTCCTCCTTAACCTTTCCTCATAATTGCCCAGAGGACAGTTAAGAGTCAACCACATTGCTGTGAGTCTGGACTCATATGTAGGCCAGACCAGGTAAGGATGGCAGATTTTCTTCTGGAAAGGACATTAGTGAACCAGATAGATTTTTAAGCAATAAATTACATGGTATCTTTTTTTTATTGGATTAAAATTTCCACTATCTGCCATAGTGAGAGTTGATCTCATGCCCCCCCCCAGCACATTAATCTTGATTGTTAGTGACATACCACCTCAGTACAGCCTCACCCTCTTTACCATGGCTCTGACATTTCCTCTGATTAGGTCAGTTTAGAATCATAATGCTGTACAGCACGGTAACAGACCCTTCTGTCCAACTCGTCCATGCTGACTAGATATTCTAAATCAATCTAGCCCCATTTACCAAACATTTGGCCCATAACCCTCTAAGCCCTTCTAGTTCATATAACCATCCAAATGTCTTTTCAATGTTGTCATTGTACCAGCCTCCACCACATCCTCTGGCAGCTCATTCCATACACGCGCCACCCTCTGTGTGAAAATGTTGCCCCCTTAGGTCCCTTCTAAATCTTTCCCCTCGCACCTTAAACCTCTAGTTTTGGATCAGGGTAATTGAGTGGGTTAGAGACCAAGCTTTCAGATCTGCAGCCCAGAGTCCAATCCAGCCTGCATTCGTGACATTTCATCATCTTCCAACTGCTGACGCTACGTTCCCTGCCCCAAAAGGAATTTTACAACCAGTGCATCTCAATACGCAGTGGGTAGAGAGCGCACAGCACTTAATCTGTTGCTATCAGTGTTCCGTGTCTAATTCCCATCCTTTGGATACGTAAAGGTGGAAGATTCACCCCAAACTCTTCCAGTCCAACTTGGGGAGTATTTATTTTGCCTGCTGGTCCACCAGGAAGTTATTCGCACTTTCTGCATGCATGAAGCATCGTCCATCTGCTGGGTCTATTTGAAATGCCGCTGTTGCCCCATGCTGTGAAGAGTGAAACCAATTCGCCAGGCACCTAGTGCAAGTGTGAGTGTTCCAATGGATAACATTCGCAGCTGCACTAGAGAGTCAGCTACAGTGTGACACAACACCGGCCGACTCTGTCTGCTGCCAGGCAAGTTTGAATTAAGCAAAGAGCTCTCATCTAACCGCCCCTTTTGAAGCAGAGCACAGAACAGTCGCATTGATGCAAAGATAGCGGTTCATTTGGAGCAGGGTAGAGGGAACTTCATCCTGTATCCAACATCACCCTGGCCTACCTGAGGAACGTGTGAGAGCCAATGCCAACCAGATCTGAACTCAACTGAAAGTAATGTGGATGCAGAAAAGAAAGTTCACAGGCAAACACGGCCAATGTTTATCGGGATTAAAAATTTCAACGGCTGCCCATTTAATTGGCGAGGAGGGGCTGGTGAAAATCATCCTCACCCACACATTGTCCACGTGAAGACCATAGCAGGACTGAGGGAAACTCCACACCATCGGAGGCACAGATAAAACATTAAGCCGTGAGGTTCCTTGTCTGTAAAAGATCCTGAGGCAATATTTTCAAGATAAACAGTTGGTGGGAGTTGGGTGTTGGGTGGGTAGGGGAAGATAAGTGAGTTTTCCCTGCAGTCCTATCTGATGCTTATCCCTCACTTAACATCACAAAGCATATAATGCGGCACCACGTTGATGTTTATGGGATCTTGCTGTGTGCATATCAACTGCCTGCTTCTTACATTACCACGGTCGCTAAGCTCCAGTAATGAAATATTTCATTGGGACGGTCGTCGCGAAAAGGACGCTGTGCGAACACAAGTCTCTTCTTTGGCTTCCTGGGTAATCAGGCCACCTCTCCCCAGGGCCAGAACATCCACCACAGGGGAGAAAACATTTTCACAAAACGAGTTCAAACACATGCATTCTCCAAATCCCTGCTCATCACAGGGCACTCAGCACTGAGTAAACGTGAAGAAATATGAGCTGGGCAGACAAGGAACAGCACAGAACAGTCATAGCATGAGTTGTTTCTGGCAATTCTTTTTTACCTGACACATAGGAAGATGGTCGTGGTTGTTGGAAAGCAATCATCTCAGCTCCAGGACATCTCTGCAGGAGTTCCTCAGGGTAGTGTCCTCAGCCCAACCATCTTCAGCTGCTTCATCAATGACCTTCCCTCAATCATAAGGTCAGAAGTGGGGATGCTCGCTGATGATTGCACAAATGTTCAGCACCATTCGCAACTCCTCAGACGCTGAAGCAGTCCGTGTTCAAATGCAGCAAGATCCAGGCTAGGCCTGACGAGTTGACAAGTAATGGTAGGATAATGGGTAAGTCCCAATTATGAGATTGAGTGAGATACATTATCAGTGATGTCTGCTCATGTGGGGATACTTGGAACTAGGTCTGAGTCTACGTGGTTCTGTGAATGCTCTCTGCTATCCCCTGATAGATATTTGGTAAACAGTTGATAAAGGTTGCTGTTCTCCAGTATGAGGACAAACGTACCTCATCCTACCAGCTCAGTGTCACAAGATTCTACTGAAGTGGTATTGTCCTTCAGTATAACCTCCCAGCCGTGCCGTTTGATGGCAGGAATATTGAAAATTATTCAACAGCAAAAGACCAATCCTCAGGGAGGTCCTGAGCTAAGTTTCCCTCAGCCTTAGTCATAGCCATAGAGTCATACAGCATGGAATCAGACCCTTCAGCCCAACTAATCCATGCTGAGCATAATCCCAAACTAAACTAGTCCCACTCCTGGCCCATATCCCTCCAAACCTTTCCTGCTCATGTACTTACCCAAACATCTTTTAAACATTGTAATTGTAAAAGGAAGTTCATTCCACACGTGAGCCACATGTAGAACATTTGCCCCTCGTGTCTTTTTTAAATCTCGATGAACTCTGAAACCAATGAGATAGAACGTCAACGCATGACATTGGGCAAAAAACTACAAACCTACTGCAGCATCATTTGAGCTGGTCGCTTGATAGTAGAGAACCTTGAGTTTTGCTGGAAATAAAAAGACACATTTTGTTGAAGCTTTCTCATCCTGCAACTCATCAGGACGATTTGCAAAAATACCAATAAAGGGTAAAAACAAAATTTATGCTGCATGAAAGGAGAGTGCTTCTTGGTTGGCAAGTGAACTCCGCTTGGCTGAGATGTTGCCACAGCTCATGCAGCGGTTAATTGCAATTGACAGTTAACTGCCAGGCCTTGTTTAGATTTTAAAGCAGGCAGGCTGACTCTGTTGGTCAGCCTCCAGTATAAACATTGTAAGCCCAACTGACAATCCTAAATTGGTTGTCTGCGTAATTCTTCACACATTTAGGATTATCCAGCAAATGCTGTCCAATTGCATTTTCACGTTTAATGTTCAGCTCAGTGTTGCGAATTTTGCAGGGGTGGGCTGTTTCGATGCAGTCAGCAGATTGCTTATTCTGAACAGCCAAAGGGCTATCTTGCTTAATATGACCCATAAGGTCGTTGGAATGTGTGGCCCACAAACCTGGCACCACACAGATGCTAATACAAATACCCACATTCCTTACTTATGTGGTAGATGGGGTGTCTTTTGGCTTGACACGACTGAACACCAATCCAGTTGCTAGTGCACAGTAGCAACATCAAACAGCTAGCTTCGCCTGTGACTCAGGCATTTGAGATACCTGTTAATAACTAGCAATAACTGTACCTAGTCGGCATTACGCTACCACAGTGTTAGAGACCAGACCAGACCCCTTCATAATATTTTAAGAAGGCAGCCTGGACCCTAACTTTTTCTTATTTTAAATGTAAGTGTGAGGTGCTATGTTCCAGATGCAATGTGACCGGTCAAACTACACAATGTTAATCAAAACACCATTTGTTCAAAAAATGTAGTTAAAATACAACAAAAAAAGAACTTGGAATAGCAACTCCATTGGCAAATTTGGCAGAATAATAGATACAGTAACTATTACTAATTAACTGTTCCAATATACTAGCATCCCAGAAACAAACCCCTTCGCAAAAAGGCAAATTCAGAAAAATAGATTTATCTCGCAGCAGGTCAGCAGAGAGAAACCCCAGCTTCCGGCAGCAAACCGAGAGAGGGAAAAGATAGCTTCAAATCCTTCGAAAGTCCAGCAGCTTCTGCCCTGTTGAGACTCCAACAGCAACTGCTTAAAGTTAAGCCTAAAAATGAAAATAAAAGTAGAAATCTTGGTCTGTGAGAGATGACCACACCCAGCCAGCCTGCTTATATTGTTCCAACTTTTAAAAAAAAACCCATGGCCTCACACACTGTTTATTTTACTGGCTTTCCAAGTATATAGTTCAGCTGCTCTGACTTAAAACCTCTCTTTAATAAAAACAAGACAAAATGCACCTCTTAAAGTCACAACATTGTCACAACAGGCAATGGAATGGGGGTGAAGGAAATGTCAAAGGAGCATAGAACTCCTACAGTGTGGGAACAGGCCCTTTGGCCCAACAAGTCCACACTGACCCTCAGAGCATCCCACCCAGACCCATCCCCCTAATCTACACATCCCTGAACACTATGGGCAATTTAGCATGGCCAATCCACCCAGCCTGCACATCTTAAAAAGCAACAAGTGGAAGTGCTGGAGGCTGGTACAATGACAACATTATATGGTGATCAATAAAATGTGTCTTTTCTTTTCAATAAGAAAACAGTTAGACCCTTGAAACTAGTGCCATTAGACCTGAGGTATAAACCAAGCAATGCTGGCAAATTATTTCAAATCTCACTGCATCCAGTTATGGGGGCGCATTGAATAGATTTACAGCTTTTAGCTTGGCACAGTGGGAAAAATAACTGTGAAATGGGCTTGTTAGAAGTGTTTGCAGCAAAGGATGTTAAACTGAGGTCCAAACCTGTCATCGATTCACACAGCACAGAAAAGGCCCTTCAGCCCATCGAGTCTGCACTGACATAACCACCACTAAAAGCACACTAATCCCAATTTCCTCCACTTGTCCAATTCCTCGGATGTTATGATATTTGAAGTGCTCATCCAAATTTTTTTTAAAGATTGTCAAGTTTCCAGCCTCCACTACCTTCCCAGGCAGTACATTCCAGATTCCCACTACACACTGAGTTACAAGGTTTTTTCTCTCAAATCCTCTCTGAATCTCCTCCTGCCTCTTACCCTAAAACTACGCCCCCCCCCCACCTCGTGATTGACCCCTCAACGAAGGGGAACAGCTGCTCTCTATTCACCCTGTCTGTATCACTCCTAATCTTATACCCCTCAATCATTTCCCCCTCAGTCTTTGTTGCTCTAAAGAAAACAATCCAAGTTTATCCAGTCTCTCCTTAACGGCTCAATTTCTCCATCCCAGGCAACATCCTGGTGAACCTCCTCTGTACCCACTCTGGTCTAGTGAACAGAAAAGATCCTACGGATTCCACAAAAATAGGAGAGTTCCCATTGGCATCCTGGCTAACATTTCACCCAGAAGTGCCCAGTGCTGAAGAAGCAGTTTTTTCAGTCATTATCACACAGAGGAGCTTGCTGGGTGCAATTTCGAGGCCGTGTTTCCTACATTTCCCTGGGGCCTGAGCTTCCAGACTGTCACAGTGAGGTCAAATTGGCAGAAGGGGGACCTCCTCGTGAAAATAAACGCACACAATCCAGAGACGAGGTGACCCAGAGCAGCGACTTATATTCCCTGGTGATGTATTCACCCTCAAATACGGCACATCACGTCTCACTAAAGAAAAGACACTAGGTCATAATTTTATCCCAGCAGTAAAGGTCCCAATCATGTGGGAGGTTAGATTGCAGATCTACAGCCATTAATCGAGATTGTTTGATTTTACAATCCAGAAGGAGTGTGGTTTTAATTGATCATTTGATTTAAGGGCCTGACTCTCCAATATTTTTCAAATTATGTTGGATTTAATTTGCTGGCAGTGGACGGAGGATAGATGGGCCTGTTTGCAACAGTGACATTAGATTTCCACGTGTGCTTGTACCAACCTGTCCTTGGTGCAGTTCTGCTTCATCCCTCGAGCATAACAACCACGATCTTTATCCCTCAATCCATCCACACCACTTCCCCTCTTACCAATCTGGGAATGTTCTGTAGAAAATAGGAACAGGAGCAGGCCATTCGGCCCTTCAAACCTGCTTCCCCCATTCAATACGATCATGGCTGATCATCCAACTCAGTCTCCTTTTTTTGCTTTCTCCCCCATGCCCTTTGATGCCTTTAACCTAAAAACTTTACTTATCTCCTTCAGTGTTTTGGCCTCAACTGCTTTCTGTGACAGAGAATTGCACAGGCTCATTATTCGCTGGGTGAAGATATTTCTCCCAATCTCAGCCTGAAATAAGTATCCTTAGACATTGACCCCTGGTTCTGGACTCCCTTGTCATCAGAAACATCCTTCCTGTGTGTACCCTGTCTAGTCCTGTTAGAATTTTATAGACTTCTATGAGACTTCCCCTTCCCACCATTCTTCCAAACTCCAGTCCTAACTGATCCGGTCTCTCCCCCAACATCTGTATTTAGTGGGATGTCTTTTTGAAGTGTATTCTCAGGATGTGGGTGTCGCTGGCTGTGCTAACTTTCATGATAGTGAGCTGCCTTCTCGCTGTGGTTCATTGGTGCATGGATGCGATGTTATTTGGGAGGGACGCCTGGGATTTTCATCCAGTGACACCGAAGGTATAAGTCAGGGCGTGGGTGGATCAGAGGGGAACTTGTTAGACAGCAGTAGGTTTATGAGGAGGTCTGCGGGGCTGGCAGGATTGTGTCTGCTTAATAATGCCCACATTCAATGCCCAGGTCAATGCCAACAAATCTGCCCAGCTTTATTCTAATCATTTTCATAGCTATTTGACTCAACTGAGTGTCAATTTCAGGGGCAGTTTCAGAGTCAACTATATTGCTGTGAGTCTGAAGTCACATGTAGACCAGACCGGGTAAGGACAGCAGATTTCCTTCCCTAAAGAGCATTACTGATCCTGACAGGTTTTTGTTTTATGATAGCCTGGTATTTTCAGGGTCACCATTAGTGATGATATCTTTTCATCCCTGACTTACACAATATTAACTGAATTCAGGCTCCCCAGCTCAGCTCATGTCTGTGGCTCAGTTTTCAGAATTGTTAACCCAGTATCACAACAGGCCTACCCTAGTCAATGGGATATGGGAAACTAGCCACAGAATATTGTACCTATCATAGAAACCCCCAAAGTGCAGAAAGAGGCCACTTGGCCTGTCGAGTCTGCACTGACCCTCCGAAGAGCATCCCACCAACATCTAGCCAACCCACACCCTATCCCTGTAAAACTGCATTTCCCATGGCCAATCCGCCCAGCTTGGACACTATGGGGAAATTTAGCACGGCCAACCCACCCAGCCTGCAGATCTTTGGACTGTGGGAGGAAACCGGAGCACCCAGAGGGAACCCACGCAGACACAAGGAGAATGATTTGGATTTGGGGACTAACTGTGGTGTGTCAAAATTTGAAGATGACACTAAGGTGAGTGGTAGAGCAAAGTGTGCAGAAGACACTAAGCCTGAAGAGGGATATAGATAGTCTAAGTGAGTGGGAAATGGTCTGGCAGATGGAGTACAATGTTGATAAGTGTGAGGTCATCCATTTTGGTAGGAATAACAGCAAAATGGACTATGTTTTAAATGGTAAAAAAATTGCAGCACGCTGCTGTGCAGAGGGACTTGGGTGTCCTTGTGCATGAATCGCTAAAAGTAGGATTGCAGGTGCAGCAGGTGATTAAAAAGGCAAATGGGATTTTGTCTGCCATTGCTCGAGGGATGGAGTTTAAAAACAGGGAGGCTATGCTGCAGCTGTATAGGGTCCTGGTGAGGCCACACCTGGAGTACTGTGTGCAGTTTTGGTCTCCTTACTTGAGAAGAGATATACTAGCACTGGAGGGGGTGCAGAGGAGATTCACTCGGTTGATTCCAGAGTTGAGAGGGTTGGATTATGAGGAGAGACTGAGCAGACTGGGATTATACTCATTGGAATTCAGAAGAATGAGGGGAGATCTTATAGAAACATATAAGATTATGAAGGGTATAGATAAGGTGGAGGCAGGGAGGTTGTTTCCGCTAGCAGGTGAAACTAGGACTGGAGGGTATCGCCTCAAAACAAAGGGAAGCAGATGTAGGACTGAGGTCAGGAGGAACTTCTTCACCCAAAGGGTTGTGAATCTGTGGAATTCCCTGCCCAGTGAAGCGGTTGAAGCTACCTCACGGAATGTTTTTAAGGCAAGGCTAGATAAATTTTTGAACAGTAAAGGAATTAAGGGTTATGGTGAGTGGGTGGGTAAGTGGAGCTGAGGCTCAAAAAGATCAGCCATGATCTTATTAAATGGTGGGGCAGGCTCAAGCGGCCGGATGGCCTACTCCTGCTCCTGCTCCAAGTCCTTATGTTCTTAACGTGCAAGCTCCACACAGACAGACCCCGAGATTGGAATTGAACCCAGGTCTCTAGCGCTGTGAGGCAGCAGGGCGAGCCACTGAGCCACTGTGCCACCTTAATCACCTTCTCCTAACATAAGGAATGACTTCATCAATGATCCCATGTTTCTGGCCTCCCATTCTTGGAGACCACGCTGTACAGTCCCAGTCCCAGATCTGAGCTTTCCCCAGCTTTTTACCTGGATTTTCCAGTTCCGCTATAATGACTGAGCTGAGAACAGGATCCACCCCCCCCCAACCTTTTATAGATTGTCCAGCATCTACACACTCCCCTGTAAGTTACCCTGTTTCTCACCTCCTTTCAACAGCAAACAGTCAAAGCTTTGCCAAACGTATACACGTTAGTGGGAGCTCAGACATTGGATGGAACATTTAGCCAGACTGTGTTCAAAGGGTTAAAACACATCATTACAAAGCCTTGATGCCTTTGTGAGACTAGTCCAGCTTGAAAGAGGTTCCAGTGAAATGGATTACAAACTGATTGGATGAACCGTGTAGAGCTTTGATGGTTTTTATTGAATAAACATTAATAAGAGCATTCTTCAATTTGGCAGCAGGACAGTCAGGGTCAATAGGTCTTCACTGAGCTGCAGTGGATCGCTGAGTCAGCTCTCAGTTTGCCAGCAGTCCCATTTCAGATTCAGGAACTGTCGCTGCCAAAGGACGGGGACAGTAACGATGCGAAGATTAACTCTCAGAGGCACCGGTTTCATTCACAACACTGCAAACACGGATTCTCAAAACCGAACGCTGACGAAAAGGAGATAGCAGGAACTGCTGGAGTCGGAGATAACACACAGTGAGGAGCTGGAGGAACACAGTGAGGAGCTGGAGGAACACAATGTGGAGCTGGAGGAACACTGCAGGCCAGGCAGCATCAGAGGGAGCGGGAAAGGCTGACGTTTCGGGTCGGGACCCTTCTTCAGAAAGAAACAAGGGTTGCAAAAGGGTCCCGAACCGAAATGTCAGCTTTCCTGCTCCCTCTGATGCTGCCCGGCCTGCTGTGTTCCTCCAGCTCCACAGTGTTGTCAATGACGCGTACCCCCAACTCACTGACTCTGAGACAGGAGAGTCACCCTCCAGTTGTCAGTCTTATTGCTTTTTGTCACCTTTTTGACTATCCTTCAACCCATTCAGGTGGTTTCATTGCAATCGAGGATGGTGAACAAATTTGAAATCTCAAAAACCTGGCTTGAGCCATGTGTGTGTGTGTGTAAACATCTGACAGGAAGAGCGGGCTTGTCCAAAACTCTCTCACACCTTCACAAGGCGTCAATTATAAGGCACCGGTGAGTTTAGCGTTCGCTTCTGGAGGCTGACCAGTAAATGCAAATATAGAACGCCACAGTTGAGATGTAGGAGCGAAACCAAGACTTTTGAGGCAGGAGAAATGGAGCAGTCATCTTGAATCTGCCAGGGTTTTACAGAGTTTCTTTGCTTTCGTTTTCACTTGCGACATTCTCTGTCCCCGTGTCCTCTCTCTCCTCCACCCACCCCCCACCCCAGTGGGAATGTCTGTCCTATCCACTCTGAGAATTAGACACACCATCGTTCTGCCACTCTCCCATTCCGTTCACTTTAATCGAAACTATCTTCATCCCTTCTCCCCAAGCACTCCACCTCCACACTATTGAGTAAATGCTGCCTCCTCCAGACTTCACTTCAGCTCTGAATGAAGAGTCATCTAAACTCGAAACATTAGCTTGCTCTCTCCACGGATGGTGCCTGACCCACTGTGATCTCCAGCACTTTTTGTTTTCATTACAGCACTTGTGAGTCTGCTATCATTTCATCCATTTACTCCCTAGCCACTTGATTACCTTATGTGCTGATTCTAGTCGCTCTCCCCCTTTCTCTCTCTGATATCCCCTTTCAATCCGGTTAATCTTTAAAAGCCGAAGGAACTGCGGATGCTGGAAATTAGCCATGAAAGCAGAAATTGCTGGGAAAGCTCCGCAGGTCTGGCAGCATCTGTAGAGAGGAAGCAGAGTTAACGTTTCGGGTCCAGTTACCCATCCTCAGAACTTCTCTCTGCAGATGCTGCCAGACCTGTTGAGCTTTTCCAGCAACTTCTGCCTTTTTGTACCCAAAATATTTGTTTCCCAGTCTCCGGTTCTGATGAAGGGTGGAAGGTTGCAACGCCCAGACTCTGCCGTGTGCCTTGGCCATTTTCTGGCTCATCCTGGCGGATGCTGGATCTTGGCCACAACCCACGGTGACCTCTGAGATAACTAGGTGTAGAGCTGGATGAACACAGCGGGCCAAAGCAGCATCAGAGAAGCAGGACCCTGCTTTCTCACTCTCGACCCTGACTCCATTTGCGAAGAGAACCGAAGCAACGACAACGCCATCTCAACGATCTAAAACTCGCCCCGAAGTAAGAACGACTTCGCCAGAATGCTCCTTGAGCCGTGAGCTCTCCACGTTTAATGAGTTAAAGCAGAAAAGGTCAACAGCAAAATAAAATTAATGTCAGTTCAAATTGAAGTGAAAAGGGAGTGGGAAAAATCTAACGACATGACAGGCGTTTTTCTCATTGATAGCTTGTGTTTGGGATCAATACTGTTTTTCTGTAGGGCATCCAGAATTTCTGAGAGGCAGTCACTGGGCAATAATTACTTTTTAAATTTTAATATTGATTTTGCTTTCCATACACCAATGAACCCACTTTACTGGATGTCAGTCAGTTCCATACCTTTGCTGCCTCTATCTCCCAAAATCTCTCTGCCTTTCTCCACGGTTAAGACTTTTTCTTTAAAAAATCGTTTGTGGGATGTGGGCATCGCTGGCCGGGCCAGCATTTATTGCCCGTCCCTAGTTGCCCCTTGAGAAGGTGGCGCTGCGCTGTCTACTTGAACCTCTGCAGTCGTCCTGCTGTGGGTTGACCCACAATGGCCTTTAGAATGCTCCTTTAGAATCCATCTCTCTGCCCAAGCTTTCTGTCAGCAGGTCTGACAATCCTGGATGTGCCTCAGTGTCAACGTCTGACAACGCTCCTGCGGAGCATCTTTGGGTGTTTGGCTCCCAATGTTGTTGAGCAGAAGTCCCATTTTAGGAATGTGCAAAACAGCAAAGACAGGCATCAGTAGAAAATGTCTTTTTGCCATGAGCTTGTGATTAAAGAAAGCGCGGACAAAACCAGAGCATTGTACTCTGCAGTTATCATGGACAGAATCTGAATGTGACGGAAGATTTCCGTGTGAACAAACCTGAAATAGTAAAACTGTGAGGAACGAGGGATTATTCTTGTTACACATCTGTGTTGCCTATAAATGTTCTCCATAAGTAAAATTGTCTCAGTTGCCATTCCAATTCTGGCCATCCTTTTGATGAAATATTCTCCCTCATCTTCTGATTTCCTGTTGGAGCGCAGATATACCCCTGAACATGCCCCTCCGGATCTCGCTTGCAAGCACTGGTGGAAGTTCACTCCAAACCTTCAATGGAGCAAATCATTGCCCAGCATCTGCAACCCTCTGGAAAAAGCCCCAACCCACTCAAGGGCATGACCTACAGATCCACCCCTCCCAATGATTGATTTTTCTATCCATCCCTTCTCCCAATTCTGGACCTACTCCTACACCAAACCTATCACCCTACCACTCCGGACCCATTTTGGACCTACCCTGACTCTCCCCTTCACTGGACGTGACCTGGAATCATCTCCCACCAACTCACTCCATCTCTCGCCCCGACACCCCCTGTCTCTCTCCCTCTACCACCGCCATCATTCCATATCCCAACTGCCTCCCTCCCCCACCATTGTCGCCTCCAAGACCCCCAACAACCTGCATCCCACCCCGACATGTTCCGTTATTTCATCTATTCCCCGGACTTAATCACCCACTCTGTCACCTTACCTGCTCCACAGACTGATCCCATATGTTGAATTAAGCAACAGGGATCATAGAATCCCAGGCGTGTGTAAGCAGGCCCATCGAATTCATACGAACCCTCCAAAGACCATTCCACCCTTTCCCCGTGATCCTGCATTTCCCATAGCTAAGCCACTCAGTCTGCACATCCCTCGACATTATGGGCAATTTAGCATGGCCAATCCACCCTAGCTTGCACATCTTTGGACTGTGGGAGGAAACCAGAGCACCTGGAGGAAACCCACACAGACACGGGGAGAATGTGCAAACTCCACACAGTCACCCGACACTGGAATCGAACCCAGGTCCCTGGCGCTGTGAGGCAGCAGTGTTAACCACAGAGAAGAACAAAAGCTTGCAGAGATTTATTGTGGTTTTATTGTGAATCTACAGTTTAGAACACACACCAGTTTCCACTTGTCCCTTGTGAATCTTTTCCCTGACAAGAGCCAATTCATCACTGGGGGAGAACCCTACAACCCAGCACAAAGTCACCCATGGCACTCATTAAATAAATGAATTACAAACGATATCCACTCAGGGATGGTTTGAATCTGTTGCCAAGCTCACTCACCCCCCCGAGAAATAACTTGGTCTCGCCTATGGGGGTAGGCTACACACTTGCAGTAGCTGTCTCACCCTGCAAATTTGCATGTCCCTTAGATAGCTCCAATTGAAAATTCTGAGTTTTGAATTTTTGAAACATATTCATCTGCAAAGGAGTCAAAATTGATTGGATTAATTTAGATTATGTAAGAATAGAGTAGATTACACAGATTAGATTGGATTAGGATTGGACTGGATTGGATTGGATTGGATTGGACTGGATTGGATTAAATCAGATTTATCATTGACCATCATCTCACTTTGGTGCCATCTTGAAACACACAATATAATGCAAGATATTAATGCAATACGGTTTGTCCTTACATTTCCTTCAAAGGTGCCCACTCCTTCTGCTGCCGGGTTCTGGGGTCTCTGGAATGGGCTCCGGGATCTCAAGTACAAGCCCCACCTCTGCCGTTTCTCCCGCAATCGCCGTGTCCAAGCTGGGACCAAGGGCCCGGTTCCGAGCTCCTCCATCCCCGGGGGTGGGTGGGGGCTACATCCTTCATTATTTGGCCCATTTGCCCCTGGCCTTGGGAATGTTTATCCAGCTGTGCTGGACTGCAACGGTGTAGTTATTGATGATGAATCACGTTAACAAGAGTAGTATGCAGTCCTTAGGGCTGAAGGGATCCAAGGATAGGTTCTTGATTGTCAAGGGGATCGAGGGTGACGGGGAGAAAGCAGGAGAATGGGGTTGAGGAACTTATCAGCCATGATTGAACTGCGAAGCAGACTCGATGGGCTGAATGGCCTAATTTCTGCTAGCATGTCTTATGGTCTTATGGGACAAAGTGAGAAGGGGATGTGGAATTTGACGATCAGCCATGAATGATGGAGCAGCAGGCTTAAAGGGCTGAATGGACTATTGCAGCTCCTATTCCCTCTGTTTTTATGCATGGCCATTAGGGACAGTGGAGCTAATTTCTTTCCTTGTAATACAGAAGGTCATGAGATTTTCTGTAGCTACCTTGTCAGTGAGTGGTTTATTGAAGAGCAGGATGGAGATTGAGACCATTCTCGCGGAAAAGTAGTGAGTGGGTTTTTTCATTTGCTTTTATTACTAGGGCAGTGATTCCCAAGAGAACAGTTTCCCCCTATCTACTCTGTCAGGACCTCTAACTGATCGTGGGTGTGGTTTTGTGCAGCACGTCTTTTCCCTCTCAGATCCTGTTTTAAAACCTCTGAGACCGGTGGGTGAATTGGCAGGGTGCTGGTGTTAAGGGCAAATATGTTCAGATAATATTCCTGACTCTCCGACAGAGCAGATACTCTGGATGAAGGAATTACGACAAAGGGAGCCATATACTCTTTCGTGCCATTCAGTGTCAGCCAAGCAGACATTTCTAAAGTCAGGGTTGGAGGGTGGAGGGTTCAAGCCCACAACAGATAGATGGGTATCATGGGCAAAGCCAGCATTTGTCCCCAATTCCTAATTGCCCTTTAGCTGAATGGAAAGGGCAGTTCAGAGCCATTGCAGTGCATTTGAAGACATGTATCAGCCAGATCAGGTAAGGAGGACACATTTCCTTCCCTGTGACCCAGATGGTTTGCTTTTATAATTATTTATGATGGAGTCAAAGAGAGAGAATCTAATCACCGCCCTTTGACATTCGATGACTATACCGTCATTGAATCCCCCACTATCATCATTCCAGGGGTTACCATGGGCTAGAGACTCAACTGGGTTAGCCACATAAACACAGCGGCCACAAGAGCAGGTCAGAATCTAGGAATACTGCGGAGAGTAACTCACCTCCTGGCTCCTCAAAGCCTGTCCCACCATCTACATGGCACAAGTCAGGAGTGGGATGGAATACTCCCTACTTGCCTGGATGAGTACAGCCCCAACAACACTCAAGAAGCTTGGCAGCATCCAGGACAAAGCAGCCCCCACATGATTGACACCACATCCATAAGCATTCACTCCCTCCACCACCAATGCTCAGTAGCAGCCGTGTGTACTATCTACAAGACGCATTGCAGAAATTCACCAAATATCCTCAGACAGCACCTTCCAAATGCACGACCATTTCCATCTAGAAGGACGAAGACAGCAGACACATGGGAACACCACCCCCTGCAAGTTCCCCTCCAAGCCACTCACCATCCTGGCTTGGAAATCTATCCCTGTTCCTTTACTGTCACTGGGTCACAATCCTGGAATTCCCTCCCTGATGGCATTATTAGTCCATCTACAGCAGATGGACCGCAGTGGTTCAAAAAGGCAGCTCACCACCACCTTCTCAAGGGCAACTAGGGATGGGTGATAAATGCTGGCCAGCCAGCGAAGCCCACATCCCATGAGTTAATTTCAAGAGTCCGTAAATTACCGAGGCTAGCTTTCAATTCCAGATTTTAATAATTTAATTCAAATGTCACCGTTTACCGTGGGTGGGACTTGAGCCCAGGTCCCCAGGGCATTGGACGGCGTCTCTGGATTTCTCATCCAGTGGCACTACCATCATATCAGCATTGGCAAACACTGGGCGAGCATTTCTCTCTCAATGGAACAAATCATTCTCTCTCTACTGCATGTGGAAGCTTGCTGTGCCAAGATTAGAATCAATGCGGCAGCAACACTCAAAAGGACATTCCTCGTGTACGAAGCAGTGTGGTCGTGAGAGGCGATATACAAATGCAACTTCTTCCATGCTGACATCGCCCTTTGCTTGCGGGGCGAGGGCTAGATTTCAGGTCGAGAACGCTCGGATCTAAATCGCATCGGACACCTAAATAGGAAAAGAAATGTTTTATCTCAAAGCCAGCCCTTTGATTTCGACGACTGAGATGGCTGAGCATGAACGATAGGCGACAGCTTTAATTTCTGCCAGGGACTCATTTAAAAAAAAAAATTCCTGTGTGGGAAAGAAAGAGTGACTGACTGCAGGTGGAATGAGATAGGATTTTAACAGGTTATTCTCCCCAGTACTAACCCGTCCTGTCACTGCAGCTGTCAGCGAGTCGACGGCAGTAATGGAAGGAAAAATATTTTATTCAGATTTATTAATTGTAAATTAAGCGTGTCTGCCAAGTATAGGACAGCTCCCTGCGATCTGTCAATGTTTGAGGCACACGTTGTGGGCTTCAGGCACCATTTGTCATGTTGTGCCTGACAGCAGAGGATTCCCTCAGCTACTCAGCACAGACCATCCTGGGAGATTTCAACTGGAAAGAACACAAGACGTGACAAACTGTTCTGTCCCGCGTTAGCCAGGTTAGTAGCACCTCAAAGGCGTGAGCCTGGGGAAAACGAGGTCAAGGCTGCCTGACCTCATTCCTTTTCCCTACGGCCGCCCTGAGCTGCTAACGGGTGACTTTCCGCAGCTTCCCCTACCTGAGGGGTTAGGAAACGGGGATGGCTTCCCCATCTCCCTCCCATTCTGCCCCTGTCAGCCTCTCCCTCCCCTCAGGGGCTGATCATTCGGCCCCTCCTGCTTGCACAACAGTTCACCAGGACATCTCCTGAGGCCGTACGGTGGTCCTCCTTACATAGACTCACTTGCCTGGGCTGATTAAGCTGGTTGAAGACACTTATCCGCGCACGCACAGAGAAACTGTTTCCCTCCGGGTAGGGGCATTCCAAACAAGGGCTTTAAAATCCCAGGCGCACTCCTTCAACCATATTAAAATGTAGGAGCAGCGTTAGGCCATTCAGCCCATTGAGTCTGCTCAGGCATTCCATCAGGTCAGGGCTGATCTGATAATCCTCAACTGCACTTTCCTGCTTTGCCCCCACCACCCTTCCTGATTGAAAATCTCTCCCTCTCTCAGCCGTGAATATACTTAATGACCCAGCCACAGCAGCCCTCTGTGGTAAAGAATTCCACAGATTCACTTCCATCTGAGAGAAGAAATTCCTCCACATCTCTGCCTTAATTAGGTGACTCCTTGCTCTGGAATGATGCCCACTGGTCCTAGACTCTCCCATAAGGGAAAACAGCTTTTCCATATCTCCCCTGTCCAGTTCCTTAATAAGGTTTCAATCAGGTCTCTTCCCATTCTTCCAAACCCCACTGAGTACAAACCCAACCTACTCAGCCTCTCCTCACAAGACAGTCCCTCC
>JAHRHZ010000124.1:4635691-4681231 GCA_024137785.1 Ginglymostoma cirratum | reverse complement strand
AGATGGACAAGACTGGCTGCTCAATGTTTCTTGTTTTAGATGCTCTCAGAAGGATAGAAAAGGAGGCAAGAAAGGAGGCGATGTGGTATTTTTGTAAATAGGGAAGATATTTCTGAAAAATCATCCAGTGAAAATATATGGGTAGAAATTACAAATAAGAAAGATCACTTCAATGGGATTGTACTATAGGTCCCCAATAGTAAGAGGGAAATTGAGAAACAAATGCGTAGAGAGATCTCAGATATATGTAAGCATAATAAGATTTTAACAATGGGGAATTTTAATTTTCCAAATATTGACTGGGACTACCATAAAGTTAAAGGTTTGGATGGTGAAGAATTTGTCAAATGTGCTCAGGAGAATTCTATTTATCAATACGTGGATGCTCTAATTAGTGAAGGAACAATTCCTTTGGGCAATAAGGCAAGGCAGGTAACTGAGTTAAAAGTGGGGGAACACTTTGGATTTAGTGATCATAATTCTATTTGTTTCAAAATGGTTCTGGACAAAGATTAGCCTTTCATAAAAGTTAAAGGTTTTAATTGGAGTCAGGCAAATTTTAATGGTATGAGACAAAAACTTTCAAATGTTGATTGGAGTAGTCTGTTTGCAGGGAAAAGGGCATCTGACAAATGGGAGACATTCAAGAGTGTGATGACAAGAGTTCAGAGGCATTATTCCTGTTAGAGTGAAGGTGAAGCTGGTAAGATTGAGGAACAATGGATGAGTAAAGATATTGAGGTTCTAGTCAAGAATAAATTTTTTTAAAAAATATAGATGACTTAGTTCAATTGAATCTCTTAATCAATATAAAGAATGTAGGGGTATTCTTAAGAGAGAAATCAGGAAGGTGCTGAGGCGATAGGAGATAGCATTGACAGAAGAGGTTAAGGATAATCCAAAGAGATTCTACAAATACATTAAGAGCAAGAGGGTAGCTAGAGAGGGGGTGAGGCCTCTTAAAGATCAAGGAGGTTGCCTTTGTGTAGAAACCCAGGAGATGGGAGAGATACTAAATGAATATTTCATATCAGTTTTTACTGTGGAGAAAGAAATAGAGTCTAGAGAATGCAGAGAAATAAACTTAGATGTTTTAAAAACAGTTCACATTACTGAAGAGGAAGTTCAGGAGGTCTGAGAGAATATAAAGGTGGATAAATCTCCAGGACCCCATCTAAATTATCCCAGAATGTTGTGTGAAGTAAGGGAGGAAATTACAAGACCCCTTGCAGAAATATTTGCATCAGCTATAACTATGGGTGAGGTGCCTGATGACTGGAGGTGGTTAATATTGTATCTTTGTTTAAGAAAGGTTGTAAGGAGAAACCGGGGAACTGTAGACCCGTGAGTCTGACTTTGGTTGTGGGTAAATTGTTGGAGGTGATTATAAAAGATAGGATTTGTGGACAATTAGAGAGGCAGAAATTGATTAGAGTCAATCAGCATGGTTCTGTGCGAGGAAGATCATGTCTCACAAACTTGATTGAATTTTTTTGAGAAAGTTACCAAAAGGGCTGATGATGGCAGAGCAGTATACGATGTTTATTTGGATTTTAGTAAAGCCTTTGATAAAGTTCCGCACAGTAGACAAATTAGTAAAGTGAGGTCACATGGGATTCAGGGTGAGCTTGCTAATTGAATATACAATTGGCTTAAAGGCAGGAGGCAGAGTAATGGTGGAGGTCTCCTTTTCAGACTGGAGGCCTGTGACCAACGGTGTTCCACAGGGATCAGTTTTGGGTCCTCTTTTGTTTGTCTTTTTTGTAAATGATTTGGATGAGAATATAGAAGGCATGGTTAGTAAGTTTGTGGATGACACCAAAATTGGTGGCATTGTAGACTGTGAAGAAAGCTTTCTACGATTGCAAAGGGATCTTGATCAAATGGGTCAATGGGCTGGAAAAATAGCAGATGGAGTTCAATCTGGATAACAAATATGACATAACAAACATGACTAGGACTTATACAATTAATGGTAGGGCCTTGGGTAGTGTTTTATAACAGAGGGACCTAGGGGCCCAGGTACATAATTCTTTAAAGTTTGCATCACATGTAGACAGGGTGGTTAAAAAGGCATTTGGCACGCTTGCTTCATTGCTCAGTCCTTTGAGTATAGGAGTTGGTACATTATGTTGAGGTTGTACAGGACATTGGTGAGGCCTCTTCTGGAATACTGTGTCCATTTCTGATCGACCAGTTATAGGAAGGATATTATCAAGCTGGAAAGGATTCAGAAGAGATTTGCCAGGATGTTGCTGGGTATGGAAGGTTTAAGTTATAAGGAAAGGCTAGATAGGCTGGGACTTTTCATAATGGAGCATAGGAGGCGGAGAGGTGATCTGATAGAAGTTTATAAAATAATGACAGGTATAGATAGAATTCATGGCAGTTGTCTTTTCCCTAGGGTGGGGGATTTCAAGACTAGGGAGAACATTTTTAAGATGAGAGGAGAGAAATTTTAAAAAGACATAAGAGGCAAATTTTTCACATGTAGAATGAACTTCCTGAGGAAGTGATGGATATGGGTACAATTACAATGTTTAAAAGACATTTGGATGAATATATGCATAGGAAAGGTTTGGAGGATATGGGCCAAGAGCAGGCAGGTGGGACTAGTTTAGTTTAGAATTATGTTTGGCTTGGACTGGCTGGATCAACAGGTTTATTTCCGTGCTGTATGAATCCATGACGCTATGACTAAGGCTCATATAATTAAAAGTAGGACCCCGGGTAATATTGTAGAACAGAGAGACCTAGGAGTTCACATACACAATTCTTTGAAGTTTGTGTCACATATTGACAGGGTGGTTAAGAAGGCATTTGGCACACTTGCCTTCATTACTCAGACCTTTGAGTATAGGAGTTGGGACGTCATGTTGAGGTTGTACAAGACATTGGTGAGCCGCTTCTGGAATATTGTGTCCAGTTCTGGCTGCCCTGTTACAGGAAGGATATTATTAAGCTGGAGAGGGTTCAAGAGAAATTTACCAGGATGCTGCCAGGAATGGAGGGTTTGAGTTATGGGAGGGGCTGGGACTTTTTTCACTAGAGCATGGGAGGTTGAGGGGTGACCTTGTAGACGTTTATAGAATCATGAAGGGTATACATAAGATACGGTGGGGGATTTCAAGACTAGGGGGAAAATTTTTAAGGTGAGAGAAGAAATATTTTAAAAAGACGTGAGGGGTAATTTTTTTTAATGCAGAGAGCAGTTCGTGTGTAGAATGAACTTCCAGAGGAAGTGGTGGAAACGGACTCAGTTACAACATTTAAAAGACATTTAAAACTACATGAATAAGAAATGTATGGAGGGATGTCGGCCGAGTGCAGTGTCCAGCTGTGGACTGCCTCACCGGCCTACTCTCGCTGACCCACTCTCCATCCGCCACTATTGCTCCGGCCCACACTCAATCCGCCATCACGGCAAGACGCAACCCAGCTCCTGCCACGTGGCTCCCGGTGGCGACCCAACACCTTCTCAACTCCTCGGGTGGGGCGTTAAAAGTGGTGGGAGGGATAGAATTACTACAAAGAGGGAGAGAAAAGGAGGGAGGAAAAGGAAGGAAGAACAAAGAAAGAAAGAGAAAGGGAACTGGCGAGCAGAGTGGAACTCCAAATGGAGTGACTTTACCCTGTCGCCATCTTGACAGGGCTATGTAAGTTATGACATCCCACCGGAACATTACAGACCTTGGTCTCCTGTACCATGTGATCTGACGTCACTGACACAGCTCCTTCCGCACACGCCTAGTAGCCATTCTGACAGGCAAGGCATAATTAACCCTTTACTCTACATCTCCCCCCTCGCTCTTAACCGCGTCCCATTCAAATGTGAACATCTGACCACTTCACTGTACCCTCTCAGCTCCCCCACGCCACCATCTGCCCTCCACTCCCACAAGTCTTCTTTAGCACACTAATCCCAACTGTGTTCTCTCCTCGCAACGGGGGAATGGATGGGGTGTTCCAACAGGATTGGAGTGGCAAGGCACCCTTTCTATTAGCAAGAACATTCCTGGACTAAAGGGAAAGCTCTTTCAAAGAGCTGGCACAGGCCAGCTGTCCCAAGCAGTGTCCCTCAGTTCCGTATGATTTGGCAATTCTCATCTTCATTCAACAACTGGACAGTCCTCTAACCCAGTCCTTTATCGATAATATGGCGAGTTGTTTATGAAGGAGTTTAGATAAAATTCCCCTTCTGCGTGCAGAGGTCACACAGGCAGCTTGCACGTCATTGTAACTGATTGATTCCACCCATGAATATGAATCTTTTGACATTGTAATGGCTCAGAGCCAGTCAGTCAAAATTTACAACCTGTTCAGAGAGAAGAAGAGGAGAAATCAAGGTCTCAGTTTTCACTCTAAGGAAGGAGGGCTAGGGGGAGGCAGCATCTGTTTGTCTCACCTGATAGATTACACTCAACGCCACAAGGAGAGACAGCTATCTGTCTCCTGCTGAATGTCAGCGTTCCTCTCGCCGTGGTTCAGCCATTGCTCCCGGTGACTCTGGCAGTGATGGACATTGAAACCACTCATTGCTCTGTTTTCCAATGGGCTCCTATGGCTGGTTGACTCGTTAAAATGGCAGGCAGTTCACGAGCCGCTCACCTCCACAGGGAATAATTCCGACTCCTGTCCTTAGGCCCCGTGCTGTCGTCAATGCAAAGTCTCAAGGCTGGAAGATCTCCCAGCAGAGATTTTCCACCATGTCCTACAGTTTCTTGCCTGGCTCAACCTGTGGGCGTTGCTGTGGAAACGTGAGGTCTGCATTCTTGTGAGGGAACACCAACAGGCTTCATTCGACATCAATGTGCACGAAGCATGTTAAAGGAGAACATCCCATTGGAATCTCACAGATTCCGGCTGTAGATCCATCTGCTCTAATACCACTGTGACAGAGCTCCTTTCACACATGCATATGTTTAGTATAAGCAACCGGACCAAAATGGCGACAATGGCGTGTCAGTGCTGTGTTTGAGCTCCTGGTCTGAGGGCTCGTCCACCTCTGTTGGCTTTCTTTCTTTTTGGTCCTTTTTGTTCGTTTCACCCCTCTTTTCTTTTCCAGGTCTTTTAAGGCAAGGGCGGCAGGAGAGGAGGGCAGCCAGCTATTCAAGATGGCGGCTATGGCCACTGCGGGCCCATCCACTCCAGGCCGGCTACGTTCTTTCTGTTTTCATTCTTCTCTCTCCCCCTTGTCCGTTTTTAACCGACCTTCTGGAGTCCTGGAGAGAGAGGTAGCAGCGGCGATAGCATCCCAGGGAGCGTGGCAGAGGCTGTGAATCCCAAGCCGTGTTGGCTGGATTTCCGGTTGCATGGAGGTGGCTGTGATTCCGAGCACAATGGAGGTTCCCCCCGATCCCCCTCCCCCTCCGCTGCACCCCCCAACCCCGGCATCTGTAGCATCGAGAGTAGGAAGACTGAGGTTACCTGGAGCGTGTGCCAAAGCAGAGGAGGCTGAGCCCTTGCAGGGAATACGCTTAAAGGACTTTAGCCTTATTCCTTTAGTTTTCCAGTTAATATTAGGAAAGACTGTAACAATAATTTTTCAATTTATTTCTTTATTTCTCAATGCATGCTGAGAACAACGGTAATGCCTTACTCATAACTTTGTTTCTCCATGTTACTACCTGCACCTATGCTTCGTACCTAGGTACCTTCGTACCTAAGATATCACCGTGTGTGGAGATATTGTACACTTTTCACTGCTCTCCTGTCCTTGAGTACATGCGACAAAAAAAAGCTTCCTTAATTGAATCTACTTGGAAGAAAGTTCTCCACATAAAGTCAGAGTCATACCCTCCACCTTTTCCAGTACACCTTTTAACCATTAAATAAACATGAGCTGTTTATTTCCACTTCTCTCTCACACTCCCCTCCCCAGCCCCATTACCCTATAAGCCCCTTTCTCTTGAAGTATGAGTTTCCAACAGTGTTTCCAGCTCTCCTGGAAGATGTACAGAATGTGAGTGTGGGAATGCAGGCCTCTCTGCTAGCATTTCCAAGCGCACCTTCATCACTGAATAAATAGACTTCTGGAGCAGGATCCCTAAAAGAAATTCCTGAGTCTTGCTTTGGACTGTGGGCTGAGCAGCAAATTGGCTCACTCGGCCATGTGTTTCCAAGCCTTCTCTCAAAAGATCATTCTCGTTCTGCAGCAAATCTCTGTCATTAACAAGGGCCGGTTTCCCTGGCATAGTCTACCGTAAGGTTGTTGTGTTTTCCTTTTGTAAAGTGCCTTTGCTAGATGTACGAGCATCAAATATGAACAGTAACAGAAAAGTCTCCTCAGCTGGTGGTTTATACAGTGAATATTCAATGATGAATATTTCCCTAAAAGTGTTTATTTTCCTCCATCATGACAATTGCATTGCAATGTTGGTTGCTTGCGCACATCATTTCTGGAAAATCTGCTGTAGCCTTCTCTTGCTCAGTCCCTTGTTCTTCAGTTCTAGCTGGGATTTCACATCTCAGTCTCCAATTTCTACTCACTGTGTTCTTTTCAGCTTCTTCCAATGATCCCCTTCAAGATTCTCCGAGGTTCTCTGGAGGTCTAAAAACTCTAGAATTTGGGCCGCTGCTTACTTACTGGAAGAAAAATACATACCTTCTGCGCGTTGTCGGTGGGGGTCACTTGTAGATGTCAGCTGGCATTTCATAGATTAACGGAGAACTCTGAGCATTTATTTGTGGTTGAAGTTCGTCTCCAGTTGCTAGACTTTTAAATGTTAGGACACATCTTTGTGCCTGTTCAGTGCGCTAAGCCTGCAGCACTGTTAGGTCACTAACCTTCGGTTGAGTTTTCCAGGAACCTTGTTAAGTTTCTGGGTGTCTCCCAATGGGCATTGAGGAGCAGCTGTCTATCTGCTTCCTGGTCTTTGTCACAGGGAAGAATTGATTCATTGGCAGGAGCAGAGGGAAAGGCAGACTGTTTCACGTCTTATTACCTTCTTCAGTTAAAAGATTGATCCTTCTCAAAAGAGATAGCAGAACCTTCATGAACTAAAGCATCTGATCAAAGGGCATAGGAAGGCGCAGGATCTGAACTCTCACTGAAGTAACAGCGTCACCAAAAGCGTCATGTCGTGTAAAACTTAGGTCCAGAATGCCCTCTTGTGACTAGCAACTCTCACCTTTGGCACTTATTATCTTGCCTTCATTGGCCTCTGAGGAAATGGAAAGATCTTCCAGTAATGCTAGGCATGAGGTCTATTTAGTGGAGATCTATTCAGGGCTCACTGAGTCAACTACAGTGTCTTCAGCATCTACAGAACAAAGCTGGTTCCCCTGTTCAATAGGGAAGCACAGTTTTTAGGAATGATGCACAGTGTCCCTGTGACAGTGTACCCTGTCTCTGCCATCTAGTTCTCGTTTGAATGACTCCTCTGCCCCCAACATTGAGTGGAATATGGTCAAAGAAATCCTCCAGAAAACAGAGCTACAGTCGTGGACACCCGTGCCAAATAGAGGGTCAATTCTGGAGACCCTTGTCAAATAGTGGGCCACTCCTGGGCACCCTCTCCAAATATTGGGTCACTCCTAAAGATGGTCTCGAAATTGTGAGGTCACTCCTAACGACCTTCTCCACATAGTGTTTCAATGAAGAGTGCAGGACTAGGTATACCTAAAAATGAGTCTAGAGCGGATAAGTGGCAAAGAACATTTGCATTGCACATGTGCTTGGCAATGAGCATCTCCAACCACAGACAATATAACCACTGGCCCTTAAATTTCAGTGCCATTACCTGCATTGAAACCCCACTACTGACAACCTGGAAGCTACCATTGACCAGAAACTGAATGGCACCAGTCATATAAACACAACAGCTACAAGAACAGGCCAGAAGCTGGGAATACTGCAGCGAGAAACTCACCCCCGACTCCCCAAAGTGTGTCCGCCATCTACAAGACACAAGTCAGGAGTGTGATGGAATACTCCCCACTTGCCTGGATGAGTGCAGCTCCAACAACGCACAGGAAGCTCGACACCATCCAGGACAAAGCAGCGCGCTTGATTGGCACCACATCCACAAGCATCCACTCCCTCTATCACTGACCCTCAGTAGCAGCAGTGTGTACTATCTACAAGATGCACTGCAGAAATTCACCAAAGATCCTCAGACAGCATCTTCTAAATCCACGACCACTTCCATCCAGAAGGACAAGGGCAGCAGATACATGGGAACACCACCAGCTGCAAGTTCCCCTCCAAGCCACTCACCATCCTGACTTGGAAATATACCGCTGTTCCTTCACTGTCGCTGGGTCAAAATCCTGGAATTCCCTCCCTAAGGGCATTGTGGGTCAACCTACAGCATGTGGACTGCAGTGGTTCAAGAAAGCAGCTCACCCCCACCTTCTCAAGGGGCAACTAGGGACAGGCGATAAATGCCAGTGGGCCAGCGATGCCCATATCTTGTGAATGAATAAACATATAAAAGTAACGTTCTGTGGACTCTCTTCAGATGGTGATTCCTATCGGATGTTCTTCCCAAATAAAGACACTTTCCTCACATTCTCTTTAAATGCTGACGCATTCCAGTAGACACCTTCTTGATAATGAGATGCTCCTTAATGTTCCCTCATTATTTGAGGTTGTTGTCTTGCTCACCGAGCTGGCTTGTTCTCATTCAGACGTTTTGTCACCATGCTAGGTAACATCATCAGTGGAGCCTCTGATAAAGCGACGTTATTCTACTCCGCTTGGAATTTATGCTGTCCGGTACTCACCGTAATGGACCGGACAGTATAAATTCCATGGTGACAAAACATCTGAATGAGAACAAGTCAGCTCGGCGAGGAGGTTAACAACCTTACCCACAACCCGAGCTACAGACCTTTGCCAATACTTTGATCTCTCATTATTTATCACAACTGAAAACCTGTTAGGAATGTAGGATCAGGAGTCCATTCAACCCCTCAAACCTGTTCCGTCATTCAGTCGGATCAGGGTGTTCTACAGTCTATTTCGATCAACACACCCAGACTGTTTACACCGCCCCCCCACCTCTCTGTAACCTCCCCCAGACACTACACCCCTCTTGATAGCTAGAATCTTCTCCAAGCATGATCCACTCTTTATCTCCGTAACCCCCTCTACAACCCTCCAATATATCCAGGCCATACCCTCTCCTTATTTCTATAACCTCTTCCAGACCCTACACTCCTCCCTATATCTGTAATCTTATCCAGATCCTATTCTGCTCCTTTCTCTGTAACCTCTTCGAGATCTACACTCCTCCAATATCTTGAGGCCATACCCTCTCCTTGCTCTGTAACCTATTCCAGACCCCTCAGTCCTCTCTATCACTGTAATCATATCCAGGCCCTACTCTGCTCCTTTCTCTGTAACCACCTCCAGATCTACACCCCTCCAATATCTCCAGGCCATACCCTCTCCTTATCTCTTTAACCTCCTCCAGACCCTACACCTCTTCCTTCTTCTGTAACCCCCTCCAAGCCTGACGCCCCTCCCCAACTTTGCAACCCCTTCCATCACCTACTATACCTCCAACGTCCTAGAAGCCTATAATCCTCCCTATCTCTCTAACCACCTTCGAGCCCCTATAACTCTCCCAATAAGCACGAGCAGAGCAGGGCTGTCTACGTCGGCTCTGCTGTCGCAAAGTTGTGGTCCCTCACTGGTCTTCAACAGAGGCACTTCCTTTCCTGTGCCCACTACCACTGGAGAAGCAACAGCTGTAGTTAAAACTCACTCTCTATGGGTGTAGTGGAACTGAAGTGACAGGCAGCACTAGGGTTTGAACCCATCACCATCTGGCTAACAGGTAGGTAGCTCCCTCTCTGCCTGTCCGACTGAGCCCACACCAGGAAGGGCACTCTGTGATATATTCTTAATTCCTGCTGCAAAGTGTGGCATATACTACTCCTGAGCAAGGGCAGCACCGCAATAAACATTGAGGATTTCAGGAGATAACAAGGTGTAGAGCTGGAGGAACACAGCAGGCCAGGCAGCATCAGAGGAGCAGGAAAACTGACCTTTCAGGTCTGGACCCTTCTTCAGAAAATGCTTCAGAAAAGAGGATTTCAAAGCCACTCGAGGTTAGAGTGAGGTGCTGCATTTTGATACCGGGGATAAGCAGACCACACGATCAATTCTTCCATCACTTTGACAGTGCTCGGCTGGGAAGGGCAGGAGAAAGATCAGTTTACAGTCGAGATTGGTGTCTTTTCGTGGTCTCAACCTGCAGAAGTGATTTGCAAATATCGCGCAGGAGGGTCAGCTTCTGAGGATTGAAACATTCTCTCTACGCAGCGACACGCTTGTTCCAGAGGAAGGGTGGCTCTGTCCTCCTCAGACGCTGAAATCACAGGAAGGCAGACTTTCTCCAAGTTGTTACCCCGAGCCCCACCCCTCGTGAGTTGGCACCTACATTTCAGTTTGGGGGGGGGGGGGAGGTGGGGGTGGGTTCAGATTGCCTTGACCTCTGAGTTGGGCACCTCCTGTGGTGTGGGTGCTGGCGCTCATTCACTGTCAGGGTACAAAACTACAACGATGCCTCCATGTGCTCTGTGTGGCCCAAGTGGGTGAAACTGAGCTGGGGAGGGGCGGGCATGTTCCCAATGCCAGCTGCTTGTCATTGACCCTCAGTGCCTGAGCTCGCAATCTGCCAACTGATGTTGCAAACCCCTCGTTGCTTGAGCGGTTGTTGGTAGGCACTGTTGTGCCTAATACCCATTGGTGGCCATGATACAAGAACTGCTGCCTAGTGCTTGTTTGAGCTTTGTTCTAAATAAGCAATTCTTTCCAAAGCTGGCGAGTGAGACTGGCAGAACTTATGCCAGGCGGCTTTGTTGCCCGGTATAGTGTCATTGGAAAGAGCGCAGAAGACTGACGGGAGAGCTAACAGAAACATATAAGATTATGAAGGGTATAGATAAGGTGGAGGCAGGGAGGTTGTCTCCGCTAGAAGGTGAAACTAGGACTAGAGGGCATCGCCTCAAAATAAAGGGGAGCAGATGTAGGACTGAGGTCAGGAGGAACTTCTTCACCCAAAGGGTTATGAATCTGTGGAATTCCCTGCCCAGTGAAGCGGTTGAAGCTACCTCGCTGAATGCTTTTAAGGCAAGGCTAGATAAATTTTTGAACAGTAAAGGAATTAAGGGTTATGGTGACTGGGCGGGTAAGTAGAGCTGAGTCTCAAAAAGATCAGCCATGATCTTATTAAATGGCGGGGCAGGCTCGAGGGGCCGGACGGCCTACTCCTGCTCCTGCTCCTGCTCCGAGTTCTTATGTTCTAAGGGAGCAAAGGATCTGAACTGAATGGAGGGGCTCCGCTGTTAATAGTGACATTGGGGTTGGGAGGACCTGACTAGGTACTTTCTCTTCTTCAGGCCGTAATATCTTCCTCCATCTTCTTCACGTTTTGATAAAGCAGATTACCGTGAGGTATTTAAGCTCTGTAGTCTTCAGAATTCTGCTGTTCTTTCCTTATATTTTCGGACACGGAGTGTTGTTTGAAATCAAATCATTTTTCACAGCTGGAGAAAGGCAGTTTTGCACCGAGAGCTTTCGCTGAGGTCACCCGCCGGATGGGCTCCCTTTTGTCATTTTTGGCTCGTATCAAGCGTGGGGTGGTGGGTGGTAATTGTGGGTGAAGTAACTCGTGGGTGCCAGGGAGAGGAGCCGCTGTTTTAATGATCCGCTCTGAACGCACAGCACCAGTCCGTCGCTCCCGTAGGTATTGCTCAGTGCTTGGCACGCTCAGTTCTATCCTCCAAACACTCCCATCGGACGCAATTTTAGATTTCAAAGTGGGAGGGCCCTCTGCCTGAGCCACCACTGATTTCAGAAGCTGTCCAACATGTCCTGTCTACCTTTCGTATTTCCAGCACTGTCTGACCTCTGATTCCTTCCTGCTCCCATTTGAAGTCAATTCATACTGACTTTGATGATGACACTGGTGCAGTCTGACCATTTGACTCTGTTGGACTAATTGTCAATTTGGCATCGTGTCACATCTTTGACAATCGCAGGAAGTTCATAAGATCATTTTTCCACTCCCGAACAACAAACCGCTTGCAGGCTTATTCGGGCAGTTTTTCTTTCAGAGAAATGGACACCGAAAATTGCACCCGTGTGAAACAATGTTAAACATCTCCCCCTCTCCCCAAACCCCTGCCATGTTTCTGAGAGACTGTGAGCCCTGCCCATCAGAACAACAGCAGACCAGCTGTAATCTTACAAATATATGTCAAACTGGTGACCCAGGTGAGGAAACCAGGCATTTATAGTGCCCGAGTTTCCAAACTTTCTATCTCTCTCTCTCTATCTCGCTGCTGGAAGGGTGTATGTGATTGCGTCAATCTGAGTTGAAATGATTGACTCCAATTCTTATGTGTCCCTTTGTTCTGTTGTGTGCCTCTCCTCTTCCTAATCTGTATGTCTCTCTCTGCCTCTTTCTTATTGAGTGTGTGTCTCTCTGTTTCTGGGTGACAGTGAGTCCTTTTCTGAGTTCTCCTTGTGGAAAACCTGTGTCCTTCTCTCGCTCTCTCTCTCTCTCTCTCTCTCTCTCCTGTTCCTCAGTGCCCACAGATAAGACCATAAGACCATAAGACATAGGAGTGGAAGTAAGGCCATTCGGCCCATCGAGTCCACGTCGCCATTTAATCATGGCTGATGGGCATTTCGACTCCACTTATCCGCACTCTCCCCGTAGTCCTTGATTCCTTGCGAGATCAAGAATTTATCAATCTCTGCCTTGAAGACATTCAACGTCCCGGCCTCCACTGCGCTCCGTGGCAATGAATTCCACAGGCCCACAACTCTCTGGCTGAAGAAATGTCTCCTCATTTCCGTTCTAAATTGACCCCCTCTAATTCTAAGGCTGTGCCCACGGGTCCTAGTATCCCCACCTAACGGAAACAACTTCCCAGCGTCCACCCTTTCTAAACCATGCATTATCTTGTAAGTTTCTATTAGATCTCCCCTCAACCTTCTCAACTCTAATGAATACAATCCCAGGATCCTCAGCCGTTCATTGTATGTTAGGCCTGCCATTCCAGGGATCATCCGTGTGAATCTCCGCTGGACACGCTCCAGTGCCAGTGTGTCCTTCCTGAGGTGAGGGGCCCAAAATTGGACACAGTAATCTAAATGGGGCCTAACTGGAGCTTTATAAAGTCTCAGAAGCACATCGCTGCTTTTATATTCCAACCCCCTTGAGATAAATGACAACATTCCATTCGCTTTCTTAATCGCGGACTCAACCTGCAAGTTAACCTTTAGAGAATCCTGGACTAGCTCTCCCAGATCCCTTTGTACTTCAGCTTTATGAATTTTCTCACCGTTCAGAAAATAGTCCATGCCTGTATTCTTTTTTCCAAGGTGCAAGACCTCGCATTTGCTCACATTGAATTTCATCAGCCTTTTCCTGGACCACTCTCCTAAACTGTCTAAATCATTCTGCAGCCTCCCCACCTCCTCCGTACTACCTGCCTGTCCACCCAACTTCGTATCATCGGCAAACTTCGCCAGAATGCCCCCAGTCCCTTCATCCAGATCATTAATATATAAATTGAACAGCTGCGGCCCTATCACTGAACCCTGCGGGACACCACTTGTCACCGGTTGCCATTCCGAAAAAGAGCCTTTTATCCCAACTCTCTGCCTTCTGTCAGACAGCCAATCCTCAATCCATGCCAATAACTCACCTCGAACACCATGGGCCCTCACCTTACTCAGCAGCCTCCCGTGAGGCACCTTATCAAAGGCCTTTTGGAAGTCTAGATAGGTAACATCCACTGGGTTTCCCTGGTCTAACCTACTTGTTACCTCTTCAAAGAATTCTAACAGGTTTGTCAGACACGACCTCCCCTTACCAAATCCATGCTGACTTGTTCTAATCCGATCCTGCACTTCCAAGGATTTAGAAATCTCATCCTTAACGATAGATTCTAGAATTTTACCAAAAACCGAGGTTAGGCTAATCGGCCTATAATTTTCCATCTTTTGTCTTGATCCTTTCTTAAACAAGGGGGTTACAACTGCAATTTTCCAATCATCTGGGACTTCCCCTGACTCGAGTGACTTTTGAAAGATCACAACCAACGCCTCTGCTATTTCCTCAGCCACCTCCCTCAGAATTCTAGGATGTAGCCCATCGGGGCCAGGAGATTTATCAATTTTTAGACCTTTTAGCTTTTCTAGCACTTTCTCTTTTGTAATGCCTACCATACTCAACTCTGCCCCCTGACTCTCCTTAATTGTTGGGATATTACTCATGTCTTCCACTGTGAAGACTGACACAAAATACTTATTAAGTTCTTCAGCTATTTCCTTATCTCCCTTCACTAGCCTTCCAGCATCAATTTGCAGCGGCCCAATGTCTACTTTTGCCTCTCGTTTGTTTCTAATGTATTGAAAGAAACTTTTACAATCATTTCTAATATTACTGGCTAGCCTACCTTCATATTTGATCCTCTCCTTCCTTATTTCTCTCTTTGTTATCCTCTGTTTGTTCTTGTACCCTTCCCAATCTTCTGATTTCCCAGTGCTCTTGGCCACTATATAGGCTGTCTCTTTTTCTTTAATACATTTCTTGACTTCCTTTGTCAGCCATGGCTGTCTAATCCTCCCCCGGATAATCTTTCTTTTCTTTGGGATGAACCTCTGTATTGTGTCCTCAATTACACCCAGAAACTCCTGCCATTGTTGCGCTACTGTCTTCCCCGCTAGGCTCTGCTGCCAGTCGATTTTCGTCAGTTCCTCTCTCATGCCCCTGTAATTACCTTTATTTGACTGTAACACCATTACATCCGATTTTGCCTTCTCGCTTTCAAACGGCAGACTGAACTCTACCACATTATGATCGCTGCCTCCTAAGTGTTCCCCTACTTTAAGGTCTTTTATAAAGTCTGGCTCATTACACAGCACTAAGACCAGAATAGCCTGCTCCCTTGTGGGCTCCATCACAAGCTGTTCCAAAAAGCCATCCTGTAGGCATTCCATGAATTCCCTGTCTTTGGATCCACCGGCAATATTATTCACCCGGTCCACCTGCATATTGAAGTCCCCCATGATCACTGTGACTTTGCCTTTCTGACATGCCCTATCTATTTCCCGGTGCATCTTGTACCCCTGGTCCTGACCACTGTTAGGAGGTCTGTACATAACTCCCATTATGGTTTTTTGGCCTTTGTGGTTCCTCAACTCCACCCACACAGACTCCACATCATCTGACCCTATGTCATTCAGTGCTATTGATTTGATTTCATTCTTAACTAACAAGGCAACCCCGCTCCCTCTGCCCACCTCCCTGTCTTTTCGATAGGTTGTAAATCCTTGGATGTTTAACTGCCAGTCCTGAACCCCCTGCAACCACGTCTCTGTGATGCCGACCACATCATAATCGTTCAAGATGATTTATGCCATTAATTCATCTACTTTGTTACGAATACTACGAGCATTTAGGTAAAGTGCCTTAATGCTAACTTTCTTATCATTATTAGAGATATTGGAAATCATAAAATGTCCTAAGTTATCCTTCCCTTTTGCTGCATTCCTAGTCTTCCTCAAGCTTAAACCCACCTGCTCACACGATATCCTGCTGCTTATCTTTCCATTTAACTCCATACACCATGTCACTTTCCCTCCCCCCCCACCCCGACTCAGAAGTTTAAAGTCCTACTGACCACCCTATTTATTCTTTTCGCTAGAACACTGGTTCCAGATCGGTTCAGGTGGAGACCGTCCCAACGGTACAGATCCCCCCTCACCGGTTCCAAAACTGATGCCAATGCCCCATGAAATGGAATCCCTCTTTCCCGCACCACTCCCTTAGCCACGTGTTTACTTCCCTAACTTTCTTATCCCTATGCCAATTGGCACATGGCTCGGGCAGTAATCTGGAGATTATGACCCTTGAGGACCTGTACTTCAATTTCCTTCCTAGTACTTGACAATCCCTGAACAGGTCCTCTACCCTAGCTTTGCCTATGTCGTTAGTCCCAATGTGGACCACAACAACTGGATCCTCCCCCTCCCGCTCCAATATCTTTTCAAGCCGGTCGGAGATGTCCTGCACCCTGGCACCGGGCAGGCAACACACCATGCGGGACTCCCGATCAGGCCTGCATAGGATACTATCTGTCCCCCTAATTATAGAATCCCCTATAACAACCACTTATCTTTTTGTTCCCCCCTCTTAAATGGCCTTCTGCACCATGGTGCCGTGGTCAGCTGGCTCATCCTGTCCACAGCCCTTTCCCTCATCCGTACAGGGAGCAAGAATCTCATACCTGTTGGACAAGGTCAAGGGCTGCAGCCCCTGTAATCCTGAACTCAGAATCCCCCTACCTGCCTCACTTACAGTCACACCCTGTTGTCCCTGAACACTTACTGAATTTGAATTACTTAATCTACCGGGTGTGACTGCCTCCTGAAACAAAGTGTCCAGGTAACTCTCCCCCTCCTGGATGTGCCGCAGAGTTTGAAGCTCAGATTCCAGATCATTAATTCTGATCCGGAGTTCTTCCAGCAACCAACACTTGCTGCAGATGTGGTCGCTGCCATTCACAATGGGATCAGCCAGCTCCCATATCACACAGCTACAGCACATCACCTGTCCAGCCATAACTACTTACTTAATTAACTTTTACAATTTATGTATTAAATAATTCCTAGTACTTCTCTGCTACGGTCTTATTCAATTAACCAATTAAACTTCTCATCAATCACACGATACACAAGAAATATAAATTGAAAAGCCTTACCTTAACAACACACGAGAGTCCTTCTTGGTTAGAGCTCCCGCTCTTCCTGCTGCTGGAACAGAAATGGAGGGCTCCGCCGGTCGAGGTAAGTTTTTTTAAATCTTAAGGCTGTGACTCACCTTCCCTGTAGGCCCCTGATTGACGTTCCCGCTCTTCCTGCTGCAAGTCTGTGGACTCTTAATTAGGTTAGAGGAGGAGGGTGGGAGGGAGGCCCTACTGTGTAGGACCTGGGGCTTAGAACACACCTACTTAAAAAGGACCACTGGCTTCGAGGTAAGTGCTTAAATAGCAAACACTTACCTTCCCAACAGCCTCTCTGCTCCGACCTCGCTTCCGCCCAGCTCCCGCCGCTCTCTGCTGTAAAAAGGCCAAAGTGCCTTTGGCAGTGGCACAGAGCAGCAGGTAGCGAATGGGCAGCTCATTTGAAATCCTGTCTGATGTTTGCCACAGAGGCACCCAGTGAGCCAGTGCCTCCCCAACCCCTCCAGGGGGCAGTTCACCCTCCTGGGAATCCACGCACCTGACAGAGTAGTAGAGGCAGAACGATCTCAAGAATGATCGGGATGAACATTTGAAACATCATAGCATACAAGGCTATGGGCCGAAATACTTGAAATGGAGTTGGCATAGATGTTTGATGACCAGTGCAGTCTGGATGGACTGTAAAGCCTGCTCTATAGTCTTTAAAGGCTCTATAATTCTAAAAGAAGCGAGTTTATATTCACTGATAGTAGGAACTGCCGATGCTGGAGAATCTGAGATAACAAGGTGTACAGCTGGATGAACACAGCAGGCCAAGCAGCATCAGAGGAGATGGAAAGCTGATGTTTCGGGCCTTGACCCTTCTTCAGAAAACAGTTTATATATACAGTTATATACAGTCTATATTCACTGATCTTGAAGGGCGTATCAGGAGATAACAAAACAGAAAATAGAACAATGTCGAGTGGGAAGCTTGGAGCCTGGATGTTCCCTCAAGCCTCTTCTCGTTTATATACATCCAGGAGTGTTTGTGTGAAACAAGCTTTCAAATTTAATACAGGATTAATTAGAGTCTTTATCTCATTAAGGCCAAAGTAATTTGCAGATAAAATTGTTTGGAATCCCTCTTACATAATTACACACACCGTGTTTACTGTGAATGGGCCTCATTACAGACTATTTAGCAAGAGGGAGCTGCCAGGTTCTCAGTTCAGTGGGTATCAAGAGTGGGTCAGCCACTTTTCCTGTTAACCCTTTCCAGGGAGCCTATGCTGCAGCTGTATAGGGTGCTGGTGAGGCCACACCTGGAGTACTGTGTACAGTTTTGATCTCCTTACATGGGCGTCTCAGTGGTTAGCACTGCTGCCTCACAGCGCCAGGATACTCGGGTTCGATTCCAGCCTTGGGTGACCATCTCTGAAGAGTTTGCACATTCTCCCGTGTCTACATGGGTCTCCTCCTCCCTGGGCAAGTTAGGTGGATTGGCCGTGCTGTCCAGGGTAGGGAAATGCAGGGAGGGCGAGTCTGGGTGGGGATGCCCTTCAGTGGGTCGGCATGGGCTTGGTGGGCCGAATGGCCTGCTTCCACACTGTAGGAATCTTACGGAAGTACATAGCTGGGAGGGGTGCAGTGGGGATACACTAGGTTGATTCCAGAGTTGACAGGGTTGGTTTATGAGGGGAAATTGAGAGGACTGGGCTTATACTCATTGGAATTTAGAAGAATGAGGGGAGGATCTTATCGAAACATATAAAATTATGAAGGGAATAGATAAAATAGAAGCAGGGAGGTTGTTTCCACTTGTGGGTGAAACTAGAACGAGGGGGCATGGCCTCCAAATAAAGGGGGGACCAGATTTAGGACTGAATTGAGGAGGAACTTCTTCACCCAAAGGGTTGCAAACGGTGTGTTCAGCATTGCAGGCACAAAGACAAATATCTCATTCACCTAGGCTGGTCTCTCTCTGTCCGCAGTGGGTACCACGCAAAGGAAGAGAGCTCCAGACAAGAGGCTTTCCCACCACCCGAGGCTGGTGCTCACTCAGTCCAATCATTGCTGACTCACGGTCTAGCGCCATCTGCCCCACTTTGCTTCCCACACCGTAAATAACTTGGTCTAACGGCCTCAACTGTCTTTTTGTGTTTTAGTGGGGGCCAATGTTGTAGATTTGAACCGTGCCTTACGTGAAGAGAGTGCGGCTGAGATCGCCCCTGCACACCTTGTCTTGTCGCTGCATTCCTTGTGACGCCTTCCAGTTTGGCGCAACACAGCCCACCCCCACCCCCACCCCCCGGCCCCGCTCCCCCCCCACAGTGGATAGGGCTTTGAGCTTGGGATGGGGGGAGCTGGGGGTTGGCCTGGGGTACAGGTTCTCCCGAAGTAGAGCTGGCTCAGAATCCATCCCTCAGCACATAGATCCCCCCAGAAAACCATGTCCTTGGGCATGAGTTCCTTCCAACATGTTGTCACCCCTTTAGGGTTGTCTCTCCCTCTCAGTGCCCCCTTTAACCCTTCTGTACCTTGCTCATCACACGCAGCCACACTCAGTCTCCTGGAGTGTCCCAGCCACTCTCGGATGGGGTGAATAATCTCTTAAACACAGGGATAATCCATTTATGACTTCAAGCAAAGATCATCGGCCTGTGAATCCATACGAATTTGATTTGAAAACCAATTTGTCCCTCCATTTAATGGATGACAGATTCATGAACAGCGCAGAATTAAGTGACATCGTCATCTTAATCAACTTAGTTCAGTCTGACAGCTTGAGTCACAGAGTGGTGACGGATGGCTGGCCAATGGGCTTGTTGAGGCCTAGTCAGCTAACTCTTTCAGCCCTGTCCTCTCACAGAATAATGTGGCTGTGATCTTTCCTTGTGAAGGGCATGGAGGCAGCCTGGCACCCCTTTTGACTGCTGATCAGGTGCCAACTTCCGTTGACCAGTACTGTACCATCCTGAGCGCAAGAGGCTGTGCTTGGGAGTACAGGCTGCATTCTAACATTCCCCCGCTATCCACATTTCCCTTAATGAGGGTTACTCACAATCAAGGCCCTTATTGTTTCTTAGCCTCACCTTTGCATCATCCCCAACATTACAATTTTTCCTTTCTCATACGAGCAATGCCTGGGATTCCGAGAATGAGGGCCACCACTCTGTCAACGGTGAGAACAGATCAGCGACAAGAGCAGCAGCCAGGTGCATTTATATGTTGCCTTGAACGTAGCGAAGCATCCTGATGGGCTGTGACTGAAAACAATCAGGCAAAACGGGAACCCGAGTCACGTAACGAGAATACGCTGCCCCAAGGCTTGGTTGAAGACTTACAATGCATTGCAAAAGGAGAAAGGAGGGTGCGCAAGGATCCAGAAATCTGAAAATCTGATTCCCAATGGTGAAACAATTCAAGTCAGAATTCCACAAATGACCAGAATTGGAGCAATGCAGACAGCTCAGAGGCTTATAGGAACATCAGGGGTTCCAGAGACATAAAGGGCAATGCCATCGAGGGAAACTTTTTTTTTATATAACAATGCCTTTCACAACCTCAAGATGTCCCAACGTGCTTTATGACCCATTGAAACATATTTAAAAGTGTTCAAATTAGAATAGAATCCCTACAGTGTGGGAGCAAGCTCTTCGGCCCAACAAGTCCACTCCAACCCTCAGAGCATCCCACCCAGACCCATCCCCCACCTAATCTACACCTCCCTGAGCACTACAGGCAATTTAGTGTGGCCAATTCACCTAACCTGCACATCTTTGGACTGTGGGAGCACCCGGAGGAAACCCACGCAGACATGGGGAGAATGTGCAAACTCCACGCAGACAGTCACCCGAGGGTGGAATCAAACCCAGGTCCCTGGTGCTATGAGGCAGCCGTGCTAACCACTGAGCCACCGTGCCACGCAAATTAAAGGTGGTAGAGAAATTCAGAAGAAAAAAAGGCAACCAAATTGCCCACGGTAAGATCTCACTGTCAGCAGTGTTAAGAACAAGATATTTAGTTGAATTTGAATTTATATCTCGTATTTTCCATGTTAAAAGGGAGACACATGATTAATTTTTAATTAACATAGTTAATACAGTTCATGTTTTTCTCATTTAATAAACATTTTATTTTTAGTTTGACAAATACACTGGCAGGCTGCAGCTAGTGTGTTAATGACAGACCTCCCGGATTTCAAAGTAGGAAGGCTAGGTTTTATTCTGGGTTCTGACCTGACTAATATTAACAACACCAGGTTATATTTGAAAGCACAAGCTTTCGGAGTGCAGCTCCTTCGTCAGGTAAATTGTACCCCTGGGTGTTGCCAAGTTTTTGGTTTGATTTTCTGTAATCATCTCTCTCCTTAATTGATCACTTGGTAGGTCATCCCTTCACTTGCTATTCAGCTGTTGACAGTTTACTCGCACCATTTGACACTCTTCCTCACCTGCAAAAACCTGTTATTCAGCCTGTCGACACCCCACTCGCTCTATTTGTACTTATCTGTTGACAATCTTAATTACCTGGAATTATCTTGGCATTATCTCGCATATATTCTGTGCCTTCGCGCCTCCCTCCACTTCGCCTGATGGAGGGGCAGCGCACCAAAAGCTTGTGATTTCAAACAAACCTGTTGGACTATAACCTGGTGTCGTGTGACTTCTGACCTTGTCCACCCCAGTCCAACACCGGCACATCCACATCAACATTAAAATTGACTGGGATCATATCAACAGTATGAAGATGGCCAGGATACTAGAGAGAACACTCTATGTTCTTCAAAGTAGTGCAGTGGGGTAGTTAACATTCACCAGCAAGGATAGATTGAGTTAACATCTCACCTGAAGGATGGTGTCTCCAACAGTGCGGCACTTCCCTCAAAACTGCACTGCAACTTTAATTTTTACAGGGTGTCACAACCAATCACAGCCTCGTTCCTGTCGACAAGCCACACACTGGTGTTGGACAGGAGCAGGTGTCTTGGCCGATTCTGGTTCCACCTTTGTGATGGAAGCTAATAAACTCTCCTCACAACAAAAAGGATCTCTATCTCTTCAATCTGTCCTACTAGGAGGAGTCTATTCACAAGCCTCTATCCTAATTCAGATTGATAACTGGAGATCGCACCCTGGAATCGCCATGGTTGATGATGAAGCAGAGATCTTAGGAGCAGCAGTAAGCCATTCAGCCCTTCAAGCCTGCTTTGTCATTCAGTAAGATCATGGCTAGTCTCTGCTCCACTGTCCTGACTGCCCACATCACCCTTAACTCCCTTGATGATTACAAACCATCTAACTCATCTCGAACATATTCAACCACGCTGCCTCCGTTGCTCTTTGGGAAAGAGAAACCTGCTTCACAGAGAAAAATACTCTCCATTTTAGAAGTGAGGCCCTATATTGTGTTGTCTAGTCCTGGTCTTTCCCACAAAGGGACAAAGATGGCAGAAACACTGTAGGCAGCGTTCTGGCTCTTGAGCTCGGGTCTCATCCATTTTGTTCGCTCTTCTTTGTTTTTATTTCCTGCTCTTCTCATTTGATTTTTCTCTTTTTGGTTTTTTTTGGTGTTTTTCTTCTGACTTACCTTCTGGAGATAGCTTGGTCATGGAGGCAACGGGGGTGACGGAGCACCTCAGCTGCTGAGGCACAGTGCGATCCCAGATGGTTGTCAGCAGCAGCGTACCGGGTAACGAGCCTGGGCAGGACTTAGCCCAGTGTGGGTGAAAACGTGCCCAGTGCAGGGCAGACCGAGCCCTCATGGGGAAAACCCACCGTGGAGAGACTGCAGGCCTGTGGCTTAAGGAAGGACTGTAATGAGGTTGTCGACTTGCTCACCGAGCCGGTGCGTTTGGTTGCAAAATGTTTCGTCACCCTGCTAGGTACCATAGTTAGTGCGCCTCCAGTAAAGCGTCGGTGTTCTGTCCCCATTGTTATTTATATGCCTCGGTTTATTGGGGTGGTCGGTATCAGTTCCAGTTTTGTTTCTGAGTGATTTGTACGTAGGGTCTAATTCAATGTGTGTGTTGATGGTGTTCCGGTTGGAATACCAGGCCTCCAGGAACTCCCTGGCATGTCTCTGGCTCATGCGATGCATTGTCCCAGTCGAATTTGTATCCCTCGTTGTCTGTGTGCAGTGAGACAAGTGAGAATTGGTCGTGTCTCTTGGTGGCTAGTTGATGTTCATGTATCCTTATTGTCAGTTTTCTTCCAGTTTGGCCTATGTAATATTTCTCACTGTCCTTGCACGGTATTTTGTACATTATGTTGGTTTTATTGGTTGTGGAATGGGATCCTTCATGTTCATCAGTAGCTGTCGTAGGGTGGTTGTTGGTTTGTGCTCTACCCTGATAACTAGGGGTTTGAGTAGTCTTGTGGTCATCTCTGATATGTCTCTGATGTATGGTAGGGTGACTGGTGTGTCCGGCCGTGTTGTGTCTTCTTGTTGTGGTCAGTTACGGAGATAACAGCGGATTGTTCTTTTTGGGTATCCACTCCTTTTGAAGATTCCATATATGTGCTCCTGTTCTGCTTTGCGTAGTCTTCAAAAGGAATGGATACCCAAAAAGCACAATCCGCTGTTACCTCTGAGACAGACCACAACAAGAAAACACAACACGACCAGACTCACTAATCACCCTATTGTACATCAAGGACATTTCAGGGATGACCACAAGACTACTCAGACACCTAGGTATCAGGGTAACCCACAAACCTACAACAGCTACTGATGAATGTAAAGGATCCCATACCCATAACCAATAAAGCTAATGTAATTTACAAAATACCATGCAAGTACTGTGAGAAACATTACATAGGCCAAACTGGAAGAAAACTGACAATAAGGATACATGAACACCAACCAGCCACCAACAGACACGACCAATTCTCACTGGTCTCAATACACACGGACAAAGAAGAACACGAATTTGACTGGGACAACACATCCAGAATAGCACAGGCTAAACAGAGACATGCCAGGAAATTCCTGGAGGCCTGGCATTCCAACCGGGACTCCACCAACAAACACATTGAACTCGATCCTATATACAAACCACTGAAAAACAGTACCAGAAGTGATGCCAACCACCCCAGCAAACTGAGGCATAAAAATAATAAGCGGGATAGAACACCAACGCTTCACCAGAGGCGCACTGACGATGTTACCGAGCAAGGTGACAAAACGTTTACAACCAAGCCCGCTGGCTCAATATCCTTAATCACAACCCGAGCTACCAATCTTCTCAAAAATTTTAAAGGACTGTAATCTTTTTATTTCTTTATTTTTCGACTCCATACAAAGAAGTGAAGAACTTCTTATTTCTTTAATTTTCTAATTGCGCATCTAAGATTTTGTACCTTGGTTCCTTCATAGCTAAGATGTGCTGGGAATGGCAATTTGTACATGTTTCACTGTACTCCTGTATCCCTGCACTTGAGTACACATGACAGTAAAACCTAGATATAAATATTTTAAAAAATCCCCTCAGAATCCACTTTGTCATGTCCCTTCAGGATTTTATGTATTTCAATAAGATCACATGTTATGCCTGTAAACTGCAATGGCTTTAGGTCCAACCTGTCTTCATAAAATGCCTAGAGTGTGGAAACTGGCCCTTTGGCCCAATAAGTCCACACTGAGCCTCAGAACATCCCACCCAGGGCCATCCCCCTAATCTACACATCCCTGAACACTACAGGCAATTTAGCCTGGCCAATCCACCTAGCCTGCACATCTTTGGACTGTGGGAGGAAACCACAGCACCCAGAGGAAACCCACGCAGACACAGGAGAATGTGCAAACTCCACACAGACAGTCACCCGAGGTTGGAAACTAACCCGGATCCCTGACGCTGTGAGACAGCAGTGCTAACCATTCAGCCACTGTTTCATTTCAGAACTGGTCACTGTACTTACAGAAAGATGTTAATGTGTTGGAAGAAGTTCAGAGAAAGTTTACTACACTAATACCTGGAATGGGTGATTGCCTTATGAGGAAAGGCCAGACAGGCTGGGCCTGTACCCTCTGGAGTTTAGAACATTCAGATGTGACTTGACTGACACATGTCATATGCTGAGGGGTCTTGACTGGTGGATGTTGAAAGGATGTTTCTTCTTGTGGTAGACTTGAGAATCTAAGTTAAGAACAAGGAGACGCTCATTTAAAACAGAGACGCGGAAATGTTTTGTTTTCTCTCAGACGGCTGGTTGGGTCTTGGGAATTCCCTCCTTCAAGATGCAGTGGATGCAGAACCTTTAAATAATTTTAAGGACAAGGGGGGACGGATTATTAATTACTGTGAGGGACGAAAGATTATTGGGGAATGTAGAGTTGAGATTGAAATCAGATCAGCCGTGGTCTTATTGAATGAGGGAGCAGGCGGGAAGGGGTCTACTCTTGTTCCAAACGCATCCCAAGAAATGAATGGAAACTGCCCTTTTGCTACTTGGGGCAGCTTGAAGATAGGCAGTTACATTTTGTCTGCATATAACAACAGTAGGCCTTGAAACCAGTCAGACATGGTGCTGGATCCCTCTCTCAATGGCTCCCACCGCCCCCACAAACCCTGCCCCCCATTCCAACATACACAATCTCTTTGTCATGGGGAATAGACCCCAGTGATACCTGTACTGGTATTCAGGCAGCGCTGCATCCCAGGGTAAAGAAAACAGTCTTTACCAGTTGGGGCGTAGGACACATTGGGAGGAGGTCGCACATTGAGGGTGTGCCTCAGCCGGATTAAATAAAAGCTGCTTTCATCCTCATTGCTGCGTCAGACAGCGAGGGCTCTAGCCCAGCGAGTCAAAAAGGTTACATCAGATCTGAGTGAAAGGCAACTGTTGTTAACGTCAATATTAAAATTCATATCTGCTGGTTAGCTGCTGTCAGCTTCATTTTCGCTGACAAGAGATCACAAGTGTCTCTCAGGCTACTCTGACTGTGGAGAACATCATGAATGAAAAATGCCGACCGCGGCCTTTCTGAAGATCAACAAACTTCACCGTTATTCCCCTGCAGCTTGTTCTTTTTTTTTGATATTTGGCATTGCGAATAATCTTCATTGTCTGAAGGGCTAGTTTGTTTTAACTAAAAGGAAGAAGGTGAATTGCTTGACAGTTCTGTTTTTCTTCCTCCCCATCGTTGCTAGCATTTATAACGAATTGAGGCCTTCCCATTTGCTCCTTTCTCGCAGAGTCTGGGTCCTGCCAGTTAAGGAGGCATTCAAAGCTATTCAAAGAAGATTGTCTGATGCCCCTGGGACAGAGCAGTTGTCTCGTGGGGAAACATTGGACAGACTCTGATCTATACCTATGAGAGTTCGGTAGAATGAGAGGTGATTTTGTCGAGGCATATAAGACCCTGAGATGTTTCAACAGAGTGGATGCTGAAATGAAGTTTTGCTTTAAGTGATGAGAATGGGGAGGCATAGTTTAAAAATAAGAGGCCATAGAATCACACAACACGGAAACAGACCCTTCCGTCCAACTCGTCCATGCCAACCAGATATTCCAAATTAATCTGGCCCCATTTGCCAGCATTTGGCCTACATCCCTCTAAACCCTTCCTATTCACATACCCATCCTGATGCTTTTTAAATGTTGTCATTGTACCAGCCTCCACCTCTTCCTCTGGCAGCTCATTCCATACATGCACAACCCTCTGTGTGAAAAAGTTGCCCCTTAGGCCCCTTTTAAATCTTTCCCCTCTCACCTTAAACCTATACCTTCTAGTTTTGGACTCCCCTACCCTTAGGAAAAGGACTGTGGCTATTCACCCTATCCATGCCCCTCATGATTTTATAAACCTCCATAAGGTCACCCCTTATCCGTCAATGCTCCAGGGAAAATAGCCTATTCGGCCTTTCCCGATGCCTCAGCCCTGGCAACATCCTTGTAAATCTTTTCTGAACCTTTTCATCTTTCGTACAGCAGAATTGAATGCTACATGGTTTCTGATTTAAGATGGAGATGAGGAGGAATATGTTCTAGCAGAGAGATTATCACTTTGCAGATCTCCTCCCTGTTGAACTGCTGTCCATCATTACTTCCACTCTCTCCAAGTACTTGAAAGCTTGATTCCACAGGTGGCTCAGTGGTTAGCACTGCTGCCTCACAGCACCTGGGTGCTGGGTTCAATTCCAGCCTCAGGCAACTGTCTGTATGGAGTTTGCACATTCTCCCTGTGTCTGTGCGGGTTTCCTCTGGGTGCTCCGGTTTCCTCCCACAAAGATGTGCAGGTTAGATGGATTGGCCATGCTATAGTGCCCAGGGATGTGCAGGCTAGGTGGGTTAGCCATAGGGAATGCAGGGTTATTGGGATATGGTGCCTGGGTGGGATGCTCTTCAGAGGGTCAGTGTGACTTGATGGGCTGAATGGCCTGCTTCCTGCTGTAGGCATCCTCTGATTCTACTCCTACCCCTTACTATTGCTTATTCAGCTTTTCATCTGTCCTGGCATGCCATCAACAAACCCCTCATCTGCCTTCCCATTTCATATCGCTCTCCCTGCCTCTGGGCTCAACCCCTGTTCTCCCCAGTGTCATCTTCAGCATAGATACCACTCTTTACCGAGCTGCTATCGGTTCTGATGAAGCGTCACTGAACGTCGACGCTGCCGGACCTGCTGAGTTTTTCTCGCTATTTCTGTTTTGCTCGCGACGGAAAATAAGGTGGTGTGTGGTTGGTCTTAATCATGGCTCATAAGGCTCCCCCTTTCCCTGATTCTGCCCCCACCCAGCTCCCTCAGGCTGCAGACTCTCATGTTCAGAGCATCGCTGCTTCCCTGCATTTACTGCATTCAGTAACCAGTGGGCACAGAACTGGTAGGGGAGCCAGATGGGGGCCATCAGATGAATTCTTTTACCACAAGCGAGTTGTTCTAACCTAGGTTTTGCCGGCTAAAGGGGCTGGTGGGCAACAGACTCAACATATCCTTTCAAAAGGAGAGTGGGTAGGTACTTTGGAAGGGAAATTTAGCGGGGTGTCAGGGAAAGGGCAGGGTGTGGGGGATTCATTTGATAGCTCTTTCAAGCGATGGGCCGGATGGCCTTCTCCTGGGCTGCACGATTCCGCATGCCCATGTACATGGGGGTCTAGCCAGCTTCCAAGATATCCACTTCCTGAGCTGCGGTTTCCTAGGGCAACAGGGGCGATGTGGAAAGGGTTAGGAATCCAGGCTGCTCCTATTTGAGAAGGAGACCTCTTTCTGAGTGAGCCTCAGATTGGCCGGAGTCATGAACAAAACTGACAACTGGTGACTTCAGTAGGTTAAAACCCAATTGATGCTGGAGTCATCGTGGGAGCTTGTGGTAATATCACTGGGCCCAGGCATGGAGACTTAATCCTCTCAGGCTGTGGGCACAAATCCCACCAGGGATCAAAATTCCATCAAGAAACCTGCAGTTGACACAACTGTGTTCATGATGTTGACTAATATCCTTTAGAATCACAGAATCCTTACAGCGTGGAAACAGGCCCTTTGGCCCAACAAGTCCACACCGAACCTCCGAGCATCCCACCCAGACACATTCCCTTATAACCCACCTAATCTACACATCCCTATGGGCAATTTAGCATGGCCAATTCACCTAACACACACATCTTTGGACTGTGGGAGGAAACCCACGCAGACACGGGGAGAATGTGCAAACTCCACACAGACAGTTGCCCGAGGGTGGAATTGAACCCAGGTCCCTGGCACTGTGAGGCAGCAGTGCTAACCACTGAGCTACCGTGCCACCCAAGGGAATCTGCCGTCCCTACCCAGTCTGGCCTATTTGTGGCCTACAGTCTGGCTCAACTGACGGCTTTACTTCCCCCTGAAATGGCAGAATTTCTACTCAGATCAAGGGCAAGTAGGGGCGGGTAACAGAATGCTGGCTTGCCAGTGACACTCACATCTCATCAAAGAATAAAGCAGTGTCTACAGACCCACGCACAGGCTTTGAAGACAAATGGGGAGTGAAAAAACTGCTAAGCGTCGTAAACAGAAAGTAGAGGCATTCCAAAAGACCGTGACTAATATGCATTTAATAAATTGTTTCTCAGGAAGCTGTTGTTTCTGTGCCAGCTTTTGACTGTGTGTGAGCAGCATGTTACTGATTGCAAATTAGGAAAAAAGAAACAGCTTCCCCGTGAAAACACAGGTGTATTAGCTCATAAGGCCGATGGGTTAAGTACACAAAAACCTGAAAAAGATGAGGAAACATAATATGAAGAGTCAGCAATAATTGACTGTTTCGGTGCTGTTAGGCCCATCTAGTAAGAGACTGTCAACCAAGAGATAGCTGTCTTCTCTCTATGTCAGACTGTTGTTGGTTTAAGTCCCTGCAGTATCCTCTGTCTGATCGTGCGACTCCATTTACATTTGATGTGCGCCATGTTCGACTGGTCAAGTCTGCGAGTGGACTCAGGGAAAAGGAAAGAAAGCTTTGGAAAGAGCTGGAAGCGAGAGCTAAGGCGTAACCAGGAACAACAACAGAAGTTGCTGGAAAAGCTCAGCAGGTCTGACAACATCTGTGAAGAGAAATCATTTCGTGTCCAGTCTGAGGAAGGGTCACTGGACCCGAAATGTTAACTTTGATTTCTCTTCACAGGTGCTGCCAGACCTTCTGAGCTCTTCCAGCAATTTCTGCTTTTGTTTCTGGTTTACAGCATCCACAATTATTTAGGGGTCTTTTTTTTAAGGTATCACCAGTTTGTCACAACTGCTGCGTAACTCCAATGTGTTCCAGCCCCCTCGATATAAAGACCAACAGTCCACTAATCTTTGCAAAACTTGTTTGTATCCCTTCTCTCTGGAAAACAAAACATCCTTTTGTTTGAAAGTTCTTATAAGGATCACTGACCCTGGTTGATGCAAAACAGATTTGCTGCAGTATAAGGGGGGCTTGCTTTAGACTGGAGGCTGACTGTTGGTTTTGGAGCTAAACTCTGAACTGATCTCTTGCCACACTGTTTCTACGCTTGTCGGGTTGCATCAGAGTCTCAAGTCACCTCCACTCTTTGCATTTCCAAAACAACACTCTCAAAATGCTGCCTTGGCAACAGACAAACTTCAATATTGCCAATCATGTGTGTGACAAAAGGGTGAGCCAGAATTAGGAGTAGACAAACTCAAGTGTTCTTTTGAAATCCTTCATGGGATGTGGACATTGTTGGCTGGGCCAGCACTTATCATAGAATCCCTACAGTGTAGGGACAGGCCCCTTTGGGCCAACAAGCCCACACCAACCCTCAGAGCATCCCACCCTGACCCACCTAATCTACTATGGGCAATTTAGCATGGCCAGTCCACCTACCCTGCATATCTTTGGACTGTGGGAGGAAACTGGAGCACTGGGAAGAAACCTGCACAGACACAGGGAGAATGTGCAAACTCCATTCAGACAGTCACCTGAGGGTGGAATTGAACCCCTGTCCCTGGCACTGAGGCAGCAGTGCTAACCACTCAGCCACTGTGCTGCCCCACTTATTACCTAACCCTAATTGCTTTTGAACCAAGTAGCCTAGTAGGCCATTTTTAGATGGTAGCTAAATGCTAATCGCATTACTGTGGGCCTGGAGTCACACGTAGGAAAAGAAAATGGCATATTTCTTTCCCTGAATGATGTTAGGCCACTTAATAAGATGAGCGCCCATGGTGTTGGAGGTAGTAACGCAGATTGAGGACTGGCTGACTAATAGAAGACAGAGGGTTGGGAGAAGGGGGCATTTTCAGGGTGGCAACTGGTAGCTAGAGGAGTGCCACAGGGCTTAATGCTGGGGCGACGATTATTCAGAATATATACATGACTTGGATGAGGAAAGTGAACACACTATCACCAGGATTGTGGATGACAGAAAGGCAAGTGGGAAGGCCACCGCTGAGGACAACACCGAGTCTCCAAATGGATATAGGCAAGTCAAGCAACTGAGCGAAAGTTTGGCAGATGGAATACAGTGTGGGGAGATGAGCGGCTATGTGCTTTGGCAGGGAAAGTTAGAGGAGCTGAATCTTATCAAAATGGAGAAGGACCGCAGAAAGCTATGGGACAGAGGGATTTGGTAGACCTTGTCCATGCCTCAGAAAATTGCCTGTGTTTTTGCAACTGTAGAGAAGCCCAAAGAAATGTCAATATTCCAATTTTTTGTCTGATTTCTTTCCTCTGCCAAAATTGTACAGAACTGATTTTGAATCTTTGTAAGTACTCATAGGTGATTTTTCTCTTTTGAATAAAGTATATTTTTGAACAGAAGGAAAAATGGAATGATGTTGCTGGAGGTCCCTTGCAATTACTGATAAACTAGCATCATCTGGTCCAAAGCTGGGTCATAACTGAACTCGAAACGTTAACTCTGCCTCTCTCCCCACAGATGCTGTCAGACGCACTGAGTTTCCCCAGCATTTTCTGTTTCTATTTCGATGCCGTTGTAGATATTCGTGGACCACTGGAGAGCAGCAAATAATGTTTGGAGCATCAGATGGGCTCATTCATTCTCCACGCCTCCTTAAAATATCTCAAAGTCCCAGTTACTTCAACACCCCTAACTTTGGTCACTTGGTCAGGACATCCAAGATGGCGCCTACAGTGGGGTTGGCAGCATTTGGCTCCCCAGCACAGGCCATGGCCATGCAGTCCTTCCAGCTCAGCGACATTTTCAGTTTTGGTCGGCCCTGGGCCTCCTCCCGGTGTCGTCCTGCTGGATCCCGGACACTCAGGTATCTCCATCCCAGGGACGGTGGCATCAGCAGACGAGACAGGGCCCTGTCGGTCAACGCCCGGTGTTGGAGGAGGTTCAGGACCCGCGCGGCATGACCACCTCCGGCTTGAAGGCAGCCATGGAAGCGCCAGAGATGGCGAGAGAGGAGCACATTGCCTGGATCCCTGGGGGAGGACGTCGGAAGGCGGCACATGGAGGAACAAAGAGGGTGAGGCCTATAGAGAGGGAAAAGGTGAACTTTTAGTTCTAGCAGCGTCAATTTAATATTAATTTTTTTTAACCGTTTATACAATTGATTCGGTAATTTATTCTGTGATCCGGAACGTGACAGCATTGTCCAATTTTCACTGTAGCTAGGTACAAGTGGCAATATATTAAGTAAATCTAAATAAATAAAATAGCCCTCGCTCAGCAGTTCATAGAGTTCACAGAATCCCCTACAGTGTGGAAACAGGCCCTTCGGCCCAACAAGTCCACACTGACCCTCAGTGCACCCCACCCGGACCCACCCTCCTAATTTACCCATCCCTGAACACCATGAGAAACTTAGCATGGCCAATCCCCTTGTGTCTAAATAGTTTGACTAAGAGTATTGACAGTGACTCCAGATCCAAAATTGTGTGACTGTACCTTACCTGCTCCCTGAGGTAGACTAGCAACGCCACCCCAGCTCAGGCACACTTTAGCAATGGGCAACTGGCCCTGGCAGTGGTGCCCATGTCCCTTGAGAGACAAAAGGAGAAGGCAGAGGTCCTGTCTGCCATCTTGGGTGGGTGTAAAACAGCCCCAGGCGCTGGTCTGCAGCAAACGAGAGAGAGCTCTCTCTGCTGTCCTCGCTTCAGTCAACATGCTGAAAGCGGATTGGCCAATCACGACCACATCGCTGCGTGCGGGTGGGAGCGTACTATGCGCAATTTGACTTCCTCCCTTCCTGCTGTAAAAGGCTTTCTGATGCCGTGTTGTGAGAGTCGCAACGTAAATGCAGCTCATTTTGTTTGAGGAGGCCCCTGGCTATCCACTGAAGGGCAACTGGGGACGGCAATAAATGCCCACTGGTCTGATGATGCCACTTCCCCACCAATGAGTGCATTTTTAAGAAGGGGAGAGAGATTCCTCAGTTCTTTGCCATCCGCCAGGAGCACAGATGGAAGATCCCAGGTGATGAACCACCAATCCTCCTTCTTTCTGCTCTGACCTCTCCTGGCACTTTACCAACCAGCAGACCCAGAGGCTGCCTTGTGTTAGGAGGTGGCCTGCTTCCTCGTAGGACACCACATAGTGGGATGTGGGCAGGGGTGTGGGGATAATCTATGGGCCTCAGGACAAAGATGGTAGGACCGAACCCTGTACGGGCCCTCAATGAAGTTGGCCATGCCCTGAAATGTGGCAGACTCACATGACAAGCCTGGCTAGACCAGCATCAAAGTCAGGAACAACTCACAACATCTTTTTAACAAAATTCCCCATGAGATTCTAGGCAGGAGTTGCCCATTCCGGTGAAGTTATTGCTTGTGTGAACAGATATGTTCACTGTACATCTCACCTCGTTAATATGCAGGTCTCCGTCCACCTGGAGCAAGGCCAGGCGCTGAGACTTTTCAATGTGGATGCCAGAACGGGTACCTGGTGCATTCAGCTCACCTGAAGGGTCTCTGTGCTGCTCAATCCTGGCATGATCCATAGGTACCAGCCTCAGCACACGGACACCGGCATTCGATAATTGTCAACCCTTTGCAAGTGTCCTGGCATCTCCCTGATAGGATGGGTAGTGTAGGCTGTTACTGACCATGTGAGGGTTAGGATTAAGGTTAGGGTTGGGGTAGGGGTAGGGTTAGGGTTAGGGTTCGGGTTCGGGTTAGGGTTAAGGTTAGGATTAGGGTTAGGGGTAGTGGTAGGGTTAGGGTTAGGGTTAGGTTTAGGCTTAGGGTTAGAGTTAGGTTTAGGTTTGGGGAAGGGGTAGGGGTAGGGTTAGGGTTAGAGTTAGGTGTAGGGTTAGTGTTAGGTTTAGGGTTAGGGTTAGGGTTATTTTCAAGGTTAGGGATAGGGATAGGGATAGGGGTAAGGTTAGGGTTAGGGTTAGGGTAGGGTTAGGATTAGGGTTAGGGTTAGGGTTAGGGGTAGTGGTAGGGTTAGGGTTAGGGTTGGGATTAGGGTTAGGGTTAGGGGTAGGTTTAGTGTTGGGGAAGAGGTAGGGGTATGGTTAGGGTTAGGGTTAGGGTTAAGGTTAGAGTTAGGTGTAGGGTTTGGGTTAGGTTTAGGGTTAGGGTTAGGATTAGGGATAGGGTTAGGGATAGGGTTAGGGTTAGGGTTAGGGTTAGGGTTAGGGTTAGCGATCGGGTTCACGATTGGGTTAGGGTTAGGGTTAGGGTTAGGATTAGGGTTCAGGTTAGGGTCAGGGGTAAGGGTAAGGTTCGGATTAGGATTCGAGTTCGGGGGACCCCTGTCCACAGTGAGGTCACAGTCACCTTCCACCATTGCCGGAAATCGAAAGTATGTTTTGGGGAAAGAAAAATGGCTGCCACCTCACTCAGATTAGGAGGGATAAGTGTGAGGGAGCACAGACGCCAACATAGCTTGTTGGGAGATGAAGGTCGGGACCACCCTGGCATTGTTTATATTCAGGGTTACACTGAGACTGAAACAAAACCAATAACTCTGAGGCAAATGTCTGGCTTTACCTAAAACATGCTTCCACCAAAGGTGCCCTCGAATGGTCTTTTTGTCTGTTTGCCTCCCACTCGGCCTCAGTGGGAGAGGGTGTGGAGGGTGTGCGCCACCAGGCAGGGTGAGGGTAGAGACCTCTATGTGGTTCCCCTTGTGACCTGGTGCCACTTGGGCACTAGCCAATGTCTCCCTGTGAGGTATGACCAGGGGAATCTGTGATTTGGTCACAGAGGGAGCTGGGAGTTGGATCTGATCACTGGACTATACCTCACACAGTCTCTCTGTGCCACCCCTCAAATCACGGAGCCTGGCACTTTGTGATCAACTGGTAACCTGCTTGTCTCAATGCTTTATTCTCTTGTCAAGACTGAACAATGAGACACTGAAAATGATTTTGTGCTGAATAGCTTGCTTTCATCCATGTTTTATTTATATATATAGTCACTCATCATATTGCAGTCACTTGTTAGCTATCTGAATAATTCAGTTCAGCTATTTTATTCTGGAAGGGTGCAATAGGGGGTTTGGGCTGAGGGCCCCTGAAATAAACTACACCAGAGGCATGGGTGTAAATATTGACACCTCTCCTGTGTTCAAAATCAACTTCTGAAGGAGAAGTAATATCGCAAACAGTAAGAGAAATGTCTTTACAGCAAATAGGAATAAAAATTGGACTGAATGGAGCAGTTGGTCGCACTCTTGCCTCTGTAATTGGGTCATGTCCCACTCCAGGATTGAATGGCCATAAGCTGAGACAAGGCGCACTGGTACAGTCTACCTCGTACATAGCAGTGCTGGTTCCAGCAGCATCTGGGTACAAAATCACACAAGTCACAACCAAAGCCTGATGCAAAAACTGACATTGTAGCTATTTCCATTTATCTAAAGCAAGATGAGAGCTGAGCTACCACCTCTCCCAGCACCGTTTCTGGCTTGCTTCGCACCCTGCTGAGTCAGAATCACCCTGCAGCATGCAATATAAACAGAAATTAATCTATTGCTTAGAATGGCTCACAGGACAGAGGAGCAGCTCCACAGCAAAATTTGCATTTTCAATTCATTTTCTCCTCCAGGTTCACCGTGTCTTTATTACACCTTTTAATTATTCAGAGGCAAACGATGGAAGAGGGCTGTGCCAAGTGGAAGGTCCGTTCGAGCTCAGTTTCACAGTTCCCAGCTTCAGAACCATTCAGACACGACACGTTTCCCAGGGAATTCCTCAAGCTGGGAGAAGCTGTTGATATGCTGATATTTAGAGAGAGGTGGAAGTCAGCCACAAGAGCTATGGGATAACAAGGTGTAGAGCTGGATGAACACAGCAGGCCAAGCAGCAGCAGAGGAGCAGGAAAGCTGACGTTTCGGGTCTAGACCCTTCTTCAGAAAATGGAGCTGTAGATCTTTCTGCACTGATGGTAGAATTGTGTGAAACACCATTTTCTCAGCCACTGCGCAGTCCCAGCGTAACTACCCTTGAGAAGGTGAGGGTGAGCTGCCTTCTTGAACTGCTGCAGTCTATGAGCTATAGGTAGACCCACAATGCTGTTAGGGACAGAGTTCCAGGATGTAGATCCCGAAAGAGTGAAGGAACGGCAATATATTGCCAAGTCAGGATGGTGAATGGGTTAGAGGAGAACTTGCAGGGGGTGGTGTTTCCATATATCTGTTGCCTTTGTCCTCCTAGATGGAAGTGGTCATGTTTGAAAGTGCTGACTAAGGAGACTTGGTGAATTTCTTGTAGATGGTACACACTGCTGCCACCGAGTGTCGGTGGTGGAGTGGGTGGATATTTATGAATGTGGTGCCAATCAAGATGGGGCTGCTCTATTTTGGATTGTGTCAAGCTTCTTCAGTTTCTTCCTTGTTGGAAATGGTCCTTGTTTGGAACTTGTCTGATGCTAATGCTCCTTGCCACTTGTCAGCCCAAGCCTGGATATTGTAGCATTGGAATGTGGACTGCTTCAGTACCTGAGGAGTCATGAATGGTGCTGAACACTGTGCAAACATCAGCGAACATCCCCACTTCTGACCTTATGATGGAGGGAAGGTCATTGATGAAGCAGCTGAAGATGGTTGGGCCTAGGACACTACCCTGAGGAACTCCTGCAGAGATGTCCTGGATTGAGATGACTGACCTCCAACAACCACGACCATCTTCCTATGTTTCAGGTATGACTCTAACCACCGGAGAGTTTATCCCCTGATACCCATTGATTCCAGTTTTGCCAGGTCAAATGCAGCCACACTCGGTCAAATGCAGCCTTGATGTCAAGGGCTGTCACTCTCACCTCCCCTCTGGAATTCAGCTCTTTTGTCCGTGTTTGAACCAAGGCTGTAATGAGATCAGGAGCTGAGTGGCCCTGGTGGAACCCAAACTGGGCGTCACTGAGCAGGTTATTGCTGAGCAGATGCTGCTTGATAGCACTGTCAATGACACCTTCCATCGCTTTACTGATGATCGAGAGGAGACCGATGGGGCGGTAATTGGCCGGGTTGGATTTGTCCTGCTTTTTGTGGATACAACATACTTGGGCAATTTTCCACATTGCCAGGTAGATGCCAGTGTTGTAACTGTGCAGGAACAGCTTGGCTCGGGGAACGGCAAGTTCTGGAGCACAAGTCTTCAGTACTATTGCCGGAATGCCCGTAGCTTTTGCAGTATCCAGTGTCTCTAACCGTTTCTTGATATCATGTGGAGTGAATCGAGTTGGCTGAAGACTGGTATCTGTGATACTGGGGACCACTGGAGGAGGCCGAGATAGATTGTCCACTCAGCACTTCTGGCTGAAGATTGCTGCGAAAGCTTCAACCTTATCTTTTGCACTGACGTGCTGGGCTCTTCCATCATTGAGGATGGGGCTATTGGTGGATCCTCCCCCTCTAGTGAGTTGTTTAATTGTCCACCACCATTCACGACTGGATATGGCAGGACTGCAGAGTTTAGATCTGATCCGTTGGTTGTGAGATCGCTTAGTTCTGTCTATGACTCGCTGCTTTCGCTCTTTGGCGTGCAAGTAGTCCTGTTTGGTGGCTTCGCCAGGTTGATACCTCATCTTCAGGTGTGCCTGGTGCTGCTCCTGGCATGCCCTCCTGCACTCTCCATTGAACCAGGGTTGATCCCTGGGCTTGATGGTGTGACAATACTATGGCTTTCAGGCGTGTATTTTGTCTTTTTTTTTTGAAGGGAGGTTTTGAGCCAGAGCTGTCGAACTGTCTCCTCCAAGCTAAGAAAGTTAGAGCAGCATGAAGGGGTCTGGGGTCAAGCTCCCACAGAACCTGGATTTTAGTTTAAATTTCTGCAGTTGCTGGGGTCTTGAAGCTGGATGTGGAAGCTCTTATTCCTCTCTCTGTTACAGCTCAAAGCTGGGGGTCTCTTCCTGCTGCTAGAATTGCATGTGAGACAATCTATTTTAGTGAATATGCCTTTGCCAAGGGAGTGTTTATGGGATGTTACTATATTGAAACAGTTATGGTTTAGTCGTTAAATAATCTATTATTCTGTTAAGTTTTCCAATAGAGTTTAAGTTAGACTAATTTTTCTTTCTTTAGTCCTCCATCGCCTTTCTCCAGGATAAAGCCTGCCATTTTACTAGGCCCTTTCAGTCATGAGGAAGGGTCGCTGGACTTGTAATGCCAACTCTGTCTCTGTCTCTCTCTCTCTATCTCTCTCTGTGTCTCTCTCTGCAGATGCTACTAGGCCTGCTGAGTTTCTCCAACATTTTCTGTCTTCGTCAAATGTTCATTATCCCAACAGTTATCCACATCACATTAATTTGGAAAGCTTTTCTCAGATTGTCCCTAGTTTCAGGTTTCCTTGAGAATATTGGATAATTATACCCTTGTATCTATAGCTTGTACTGGCACCAATGCTTGAGCAGCCAAGAAATGTTTAACTGACCTTTTTGTTTATTTTCTTGCCCTCCAGACTAACAGACGACATTTATTATTCTATTCCACAAACTATTCTATTCCTCTGGCATTAGTAGCTTTGTCCTGCATCTCTATGTCACTTTGTTCATGTTCAATCAATGCTTCATCTGCCATTATCTGGTCCGCATCATTTCCCAACTTCCACTGCAAGATCTCTCCCTCCTGTATCCAGACCCTGTTGTAAGGTTGAGATTTTTCTTCCCCCCGTGGATATATTCACTTACAGGTCATCTATCAAGTCTAGCACTACACTTAATAACATTCTACATCTCTACCTCACTTTGCCAATGGGGATTTTACCTCCTATTCTCCCCCACCCCCAGCTAGGGCATTTAGCCAATATATTTCCCCATTCTCCCTACAATAAAAGCATCCCTCAATCTACTGCCCCCTTCTGGTTACTTTGGTGCCCACTTTCAATTGTTGCCATTTGGGGTAGACGGGCTTGTCTGGTCTCTCTGCATCAACTTGTCCACATCAGCTACAATTTGGTTCAATATGCACAACGCCTCATTGCTGTCTCTTTGTAATCAGTGCCAATTAACCTTGGGGAATGTGCCCTAATAATCATAGGGTTCCTATAACGTGGGAGAAAACCATTTGGCCCATCAAGTCTGCATCAACCCTCAAAGAGCATCCCATCTACTTTATCACTGTAACCTGCATTTCCCATGGCCAATCCACCAGCCTGCACACTACAGGGAATTTCCCATGGCCAATCCACCTAAGCTGCACATCTTTGGACTGTGGGAAGATATGGAGCTCATGCAAGAACATGCAAACTACACACAGACAGTTGCCTGAGGCTGTGATTGAACCTGGGTCCCTATTGCTGTGAGGCAGCTATGCTCACCACTGAGCCACCGTGCCACCCCACTCTCTGCTCTTTGTTTTACTTTCCTATAGAATGACTAAATCAAGTTGTGATCACAATCCCAGACCTCCAAGTCCATTGCTATGGCCCTGTCAAAATCTCCTGCTATGGGCTGTGTCCTCCAATACATTTTACACATATCACTTTTATTGCCGATCGTTCCTGTACGTTTAGCGCAATGGTGTCCCTTCCTCCTCTATCCTTTAGTATGTGAGAAGGTAGATGGGCAACTGTTGATGTAGCTTGAGAATAATTAGTCTTTTTTTCCCCTTTAAATTCCAATCTCCTGATGGCAATAACACCTCATTAATATTTTCGTTGGAGACCTTAAGTCTTGTTAAGGGAATCTCCAGATTGTGTTAACCGTAAATCCACTAACTTCCAAAAAACAATTACCTCGCTGTGTTTCCTGTCTGGTTTTATTTGAGCTTTCTTCATAGATAGCCTGCTCAACAGTATTTCACTTGACACCACGTCGCTGCTGATAAAGTGGTTTGCTGAATCACTGAAGAGTGATGCCACAGACAGAGACCATTCACCCCATCATGGCGACACTAGCTCGTTAATAGAGCATTATTACCCAGTGCCAATCCCCTGCGTTTTCCCAGCCGTGTTATATGGAATCATCTTTTTCTTTATGGCGCAATGTCGTTCTGAAACCTGAAGCATTCTCGAGTTCCTTAGCTTTGCTTTGTTCTTTATTATTTAATGGATCAAGTGAGATTTTAACTTTGCACACTGCAACCTTTGATCCACTGCCCATAACAGCATAACTTGGCTAAAACTATTACTGGCTAAAGCTTCCTATAAGCAGTACACTTCCCTCTGCCTGATCTTCTCCTTTTGAACATTCCCCTTTGTGTGTCTTTATCTAAACAGTGTTATTCAATCCAGGACAACTATACAGTAGTCATACTTACTAGTTATATTCAAATCACCGATCTCGGCATTCCAAGACTGATGACTTTTGGAACTCAAAGACAGCGACAGAATAAGACTCTTCAGCCAGAGCTCATCGGTCCATTTATTTACACTTCTTTCTGTTCTTTTCTGTGTCTTTTTTATTTCTTCTTTTCGTGGCGATGTCCTGAACTCCCGGCCTCAGTGTGGACTTGGACCCCCAGCCTCAGCACAGACTTGAACTCCTGGCCTCAGCATGGGCTCGAACTCCCTGCCTCAGCATGGACTCAGACTCCCAGCCTCAGTGTGGACCTCCAGCCTCGAGATGATTACAGAGCGGTCTCCCAGCCTCGAGAGTCTGAAGACTAGCTACCAGCACGGATTGGGTTGGAAATACTGTTCCTCTGATCTTTTCATTTCTCTGTTTTCCAATTTATTCTTATGGTCTGTAATGCTGGACTTTTTATCTCTTTGCTTTTCTAACATTTTTTCCCCTAAGAATTTGTACTCAAGAATCTGTGCCTAAGTACCTTGGTACCTAAGATGGTGCGATTTGTGGCAATTTGTAAACTTTTCACTTACTCATTATAGGAAGGGTATTATGAAGCTGGAAAGGATTCAGAAGAGATTTACCAGGATGTTGCCAGGTCTGGAGGGTTTGGGTTATAAAGAAAGGCTGGATAGGCTGCGACTTTTCTTACTGGAGCATAGCAGATTCAGAAGCAACCTCATAGCGTTTATAAAATAATGAGAGATATAGATACAGTTCATGCTAGTTGTCTTCTCCTAGGGTGGAGGATTTCAAGACTAGAGGGCAATGTTTAAGGTAAGAGGAGAGAGATTTAAAAAAGATGTGAGGGGCACCACGGATGGTGGTTCGTGTGTGAAATGAACTTCCAGAGGAAGTGGTGGATGTGGGTACAGTTACAACGTTTAAAAAACATTTGGATAAGTACATGAATAGGAAAGGTTTGGAGGGGTATGGGCCAGGAGCAGGCAGGTGGGACTAGTTTAGTTTCGGATTATGTTCGACGTGAACTGGTTGGGCCGAAGGGTCTGTTTCCGTGCTGCATGACTCTATGACTATGACAATAACGGTAGTTCTAAATCCTGGGATTTGTTCTTCGGCTTTTGTTCCCCAATTCCCAGTGTCTGTCATGTTTACCAGATGTACCTTAAAGAAATTCTCAAAGAAAAGCAAAATATTGCACATGCTGGAAATCTGAAATAAATACAGAAAGTGTTGGAGAAACTCAGCTGGTCTGGTAGCATCTGCGGGGGAAGAAACAGAGTTACCATTTCAAATCTGGTACAACTCTTCCTCAGAACAGAAAGGAGCTGGAAACCAATATAATTTATTTTTTTTTCTATTCTTTTGTCGGAAGTGGGCATCGCTGGCTGGCCAGCATTTCTTGCCCATCCCTAGTTGCCCCTTGAAAAGGTTGGGGTGATCTGCCTTCAGGAACCGCTGCAGTCCACGTGCTGTGGATTGATCCATATTGCCCTTGGGGAGGGAATTCCAGGATTTTGACCCAGCGACTGTGAAGAAACAGCGATATATTTCCAAGTCAGGATGGTGAGTGACTTGGAGGGGAACATGGAGGTGGTGGTGTTCCCATGTATCTGCTGCCCTTGTCCTTCTAGATGGAAGAGGTCATTTGGAAGGTGCTGTCTGAGGATCTTTGGGAAATGCTGGTGACAACGCAGTGATTGTGGTGGTAAGGGAGTGGTAGAGATGTAAAATAGGTGTCAATGTTAGGGGTGAAAATCGGGAAAAAAGAACGGACTCGTGCTAACAGCAAAGTCACCAAGGCACAAGCAGGACGCGGTTGGTGGAGGCTGAGCGGACGTAAGAACAGTGGAGGACTCAGGTCATATTCTGAATTTGTGGAACTCAGCGGCGAGTCCTAGAGTCTGTGAAGTGCATAAGCAGGGAAACTGAGGTGCTGTTCCTCCAGCTTGCCGTGAGCTTCATTCTAAAACAGAGACTGCTTTGCAGAAAACTTCCATTCTGTGAGTCAGGATTACCCTGAGACTCCAGTTGCTTGCCATTTCAATAAATCACTGCGGTCCCATGCTAACGTCCCCATCCATGGCCTAGTAATACGCTCCTAATGAACTGCTAGGTGTGTTATCCCACCAGCGAGGGGAGTTGGGGGAATGTGTTAGTCACTGCCATAACATCACACCCCATGGGCATTGCTCAACGCTCAAGTCTATGCTTTAGCAAGGCAATTCTCGACTGACAGATCAGTAACACACAAAGCAGGGAAATCCATATTCTTTTATCTCTATGTATTTGGTGCTGTGAGGTGAATAGGCCTCAGGAAATTAACTGCAGGCTGTGGTCAATGGCGGGATGGTGCATCATGCAGTTCAGAAAGAACAGTACAGGTTTGATTAAAGTAAGCCCCAGAATGAATCTCAGCAGCTCAGGCCAACTCGGAGATTAAAAAAAAACTCATTGCAGAGGTTAGGAGCTTTCTGAAACCACTTCTCTCAAAGAATCCCCTTGACAGACAGAGACAGAAGAGCTTTCAAAGGGGTCACATAGTGTCTGCACCGAGTGGGCAAGAAGCAGAGAGAATCCAACACAAGGGGTCAGATTACACTGTGCTACTCATTACATCATCTTCAATCCATTGGAGATGGTCCCTTCACTTGCTTTCGTTTGTGCGTCCCATATCTCTGTTAGGATACACTCTCCAACACCCATGACCATTCACTCCCACCCTCAGGTCAGAGAAAATTTTATCGAAATGATGGGGTTTCACCAGGAGTCCCTCAGCACTTACCTCACTGCATCTCATTCCAATCAGGCACTTGACAAGCCAATCCCAACCCTTAGCTAAGATACCTGAGAAGTTTTGGGACTGAAACTGTGTGGGACTGGTGGAATTATAAGTGCACAAACATGATTATGAATCTAATGTTTTTCTTTTATTCATTAACAGGATGAGAACGTCGCTGGCTAGGCAGCATTTATTGCCCATCCCTAATTGCCCAGAGGGCAGTTCAGAGTCAACTACATTGCTGTGGGTCTGGATTCTCATGTAGGCCAGACCAGTAAGGATGGCAGTTCCTTTCCCTAAAGGATTCTCATGTAGGCCAGACCAGGCAGTTTCCTTCCCTAAAGGGCATTAGTAACCATGAATCCATTGTTAATTGTCAGGGAAACCCCATCTGGGTCACTAATATCCTTTAGGGAAAGGAACTGCCATCCTTACTGGTCTGGCCTACATGTGACTCCAGACCCATAGCAATGTGGTTGAATCTTATCTGCCTTCGGGGCAGTGAGGGTCAGACAATAAATTCTAGCCTTGGACATCCCATGAACAAATTGAAGAAAGAGAATTAAACACGAAAAATTGTTTATTTTCTTAAATGGCTTCTAGCAGACTTCCTCTGCTGGTACAATCACGTAGGGTTGATCCTTGCGAGCAAAATGAACATTGCCCTTTTCAAAACACACATAATGGTTAACCCCTTGACCAAATGTCCTGCCTTCTGAGAACTGATAGCCAATCCGAGACTGTCAGCACCACCAGGAAACAAGACACACACCCCAGTCCCACCCCACCCCTACCCCCAAAGGCCCACAATCTTAGAAACATTGGAAGTAGAGGCAGGCTCCGCAAACCTGCCCTACCATTCAAATCGATCATGGCTGACCTCCAACTCAGTTCCCGCTTTCTTCCCCATATCGCTTTGATCCATTTAACTCTGAGAACTATATCTAACTCCTTCTTGAAAACATTCAACGCTTTGCTACTTTTGGGTGGTAGAGAATTCCACTAGCTCACCGCTTTCTGCGTGATAGATATTTCTCCCCACCTTAGTCTAAAATGGCCTACGCTGTATCCTTAGACTGTGGGCCCTAGTTCTGGACTCCCTAGTCATCAGGAACATCCTTCCTGCATTTACACTGTCTGGTCCAATTAGAATTTTATCGGTCCCTATGTGCACCTTCCTCCCATTCTTCTGAACTCCAGTGAATATCGTCCCAACCAATCTAATCTCTCCTCATACATTGCCCTGCCATCCCAAGGGTCAGTCTGGTTTGATGCTGACTCCCAGAACAGAGCTGACTGATGGCTGTAGGCGGAAATTCAGCATTTGGGGTTCAAGGGGATAGGGAAAAGGGGAAAGGTGTCGGCAGCAAGGTGTCCACAGATTTAGTTGGCGATCCCTGCTTCCCAATGCCAGGTCCTATCGATGAGTATTGAGTGCCTTTGAACTACAGATACCCCCTGCCCCCCAACCCAACCCCCAACATGCCACACCCCAGGAAGCTTGTGACCAACCCCACAGGGGTGACCATGTGTCAACACACACACCCCCACACACATCCTCCACCCCCCCACCCCACCCGACCCATTTCTATGTGGTGAAAAGATTTGATAATTGTCCAGTTGGGGGCCTCCATTGGATTTAGGATATCCAGGAGGTATCCAGGCCTACCCACTATGGTCTTCATTAGAGTGGAGGGGGGTGATGGTGACGGGGTCTTCAGCCTCCCAGCTGATTAAATGCCCCCACCACCAAATTCGACTGGTGAGGACACAAGATCACAGCCGCCGTGTGACACCTGGACTGTGATTGTTGGGAAATGTTCACCTAGGCCCTACTATTTCTCCATAGACAATGGGAGAGGGACCATTTTTCGTGGTAATTAACAGGCCAGGAAATGAAAGTGAACCCTGGAAAACCTCAACTTCACCCCCGCCTCTCCAATGGTAGACAGCAAAGCCTGCGGCCTATTTTATTCAAAGTGCGTTTTTGTTGCCAGAAAGTTGCTTCAAGAATTTGCCACAGTTCCAAAGTCACGCTTTGTGGAAAGCACCGACTTAAATCAAAATGGAGCGCTTTTAAAATTAAGTCCAGTTTTGTAAAGCGATGCTTGCTGTCGGTGTCAGAGCCCCTATTTGGAAAAGCAGATTTCTTTTCTCAGGCATGTGCACTAGACACCTCTTTTTTTTGACCCTTCTCAGTATGGGGGCCAACACACTTCCTGTTTATAACCAGCTTCCCTGCTGCAATATTGGAGGGTCCCGGGCACGCACTTGGAGTAAAGCGCTTCTGGATTTCTAGTCCAATGGCCTACTTAACTCGCAAGAAATAAAGGCCTTAAAAAGAACAGACCATGTGCCACAATCGTGAGTTAGCAATGGATACATCCTCAAACTCCATATCACGGAGCACTCGCATTAAGTAGATCTGATGTCCCTTGACTTCCCACAGTAAACGCAAGCTGCTGTGCAATATTTTTAATTGTGGTTGAATCCAAGAAATGCCCCAACCCCGCGCCCACCACTCCCCCTCCCTCCAACCCCACCGAGGCCTTGCGTTCATGCTGGGATATTTGGCCCCTTCAATACATGCACCATCCCAATCGGTCAAGCTGTGAAATAGCCTGGTACGACCAATCAAGCAGCTTGCCAGCAGGAGCATCCTTGCCATTGAGTCAGAAAGGAATATGACACTCGGTTTGCGCACAGCAAGCTCACGTGGACAGCAAAGAGGAACTGACCAGGTCATTGAATGACAGAAAAGAATCACAGTCAGGACATCAGGGAGGTACCTTGCCCATCTTTGATTTATCATGTGCCGTAGGAACTTATATGGGCATGACCTTGATTTAAAGGACAATAGCTCTGAGATAACAAGGTGTAGAGCTGGATGAACACAGCAGGCCAGGCAGCATCATTCTGAAGAAGGGTCTAGGCCCGAAACGTCAAGCTTTCCTGCTCCAAGCAGCATCATAGGAGCAGGAAA
>JAHRHZ010000124.1:4613762-4625593 GCA_024137785.1 Ginglymostoma cirratum | reverse complement strand
GACTGCACCCAATACTCTAGACTGCACCTAATACTCTAGACTGCACCTAATACTCTAGACTGCACCCAATACTATAGACTGCACTCAATACTCTAGACTGCACCTAATACTCTAGACTGCACTCAATACTCTAGACTGTCTCCAATACTCCAGACTGTATCCAATACTCTAGACTGTATCCAATACTTCAAACTGTATCCAATACTCTAGATTGTATCCAATACGCGAGACTGTATCTGATACTCCAAACTGTACTCTAGACTGTATCCAATACTCCAAACTGGACTGCACCCAATATTCTAGACTGCACCCAATACTCTGGACGGTATCCAATACTCTAGACTGTATCCAATACTCTAAGTGAGGTCAGACATCCATACTTCTGAACTCAAAACCTCCTGCAATGAAGAACAACATACCATTCTGCTCCTAATTGCTTGCTGCCCCTGCCTGTCTACTCTCAATGACTGGTGTATGGGGACACTTAGATTTTTCCATGCTGCTATTTAAAGAGTAATCCCAATTAACATCTTTCAGTGAATTGATGCAGCAACTATCACATGAACAGGACCAGACCAAAACACCTCAAAGTAAATTCAGTAGATAGTCTAGAACCTAACTTCAAAATAAGTAAAAGGTAAGTATAAGGTTTTGTGTTCCAGATGCAATTTGATTGGTCAAACTACCAGATTTGAAGCAAAACACATTTTATTCATACACTACTGTTAAAATACAATAAAAGAAGGAAGAAATTGTGATAACTTAACTCTATGGGAAGGCTTAACAGAATAATAGACTCTTTTACTGCTGAACACTAACTGTTCCCATATAGTAACATCCCAAAAACACACCCTTGGCAAAGGCATGTTCAGAAAACTAGATTGTCTCACAGGCAATGCTCCATTCCTGGAGGGAAGAACATCAAGAGAAAACTCTGAGAGAGAGAATAGCGAGGAGAGATATATTGCAACTTCCAAATCCAGAATCAAAACCCAACAATTGCTACTGAAAAACTAAAACTAAAAAGCCTGGCTCTGTGGGAGATTGACTCCACCCATTCAGGCTGCTTCTATTGTTCCAACTTTTAAAAAAAACCCAAGGCTTCACAAGCTGTTTACTTTATGGGTTTTCAATAGACAGCTCGGTGCCTCTGTTTTAAAACTTCTTTTCAAAAAAAAACCAGGAGAAAATACACCTCTTACAGCCGCAGTATCATCACACATGGCAGAAGATGTAGTGCAGTGATAATGTAGTGGGTTGTAAATCCAGAGGTTCAGGTGATTGCTCTGGGGACACGGGTTCAATTTCCATAGTGGCAGTAGGTCGTGGAATTTAAAATTTTAAATTTAGCTAATAAATCTGCAATCAAAATTTAATCTTAGTGATGGTGACCAGTGGGCATTCTATAAACCCATCATGTTCACTAACACCCTTCAAGGAATGTAATCTGTCATCCTTACCTGGTCTGGCCTACATGTGACTCCAGTCCTACAGCGATGTGGTTTATTCTCAACTGCCCTCTGAAACGGCCCAGCGACCCAATCAGTTTAAGGGCATTAGGGAGGGGTGACAAGAGTTGGCCTTGCCAGCAACGTCTACCTCCAATAAAAAAGTAAAAGAAAAACCCTTATTTCTGCTGACAGAAGCAACAATTAGGTACCATATTTACTTCTCCAAAAGGCAGCACATCACATTTATCTAAATTAAACTCCTTCTGCCATTCCTTGGCCAATCTGCTCAAGGACCCATTGTACTCTCAGATAACCTTCTTCCTCACTGTCCTCTACATCACCAACTTGAGCAATTAAAGCAATTCATCAGCAGTGAAGAGCAATGTGACAGCCTAATGTAGTAAAAGGTGATATATGAATGCAGCATCATTTTGTCTAGGTAGAACGTGCATCAACAGAAGGAGATCATTAGGATAGTTAATGACCAAAATGTTGCGGCAATAAAATATGAAACATGTTAAAATCTTGATGTAAGAATCATTCATCATTAAAATTCAACTGTCTGTCATAAACCAGAATCTATTAATAAGTGGTGGGGATGAGTTAGGCACAGACCCAAAGAGCTGAGCTAATCTAAGAGCAGGCGATGATCAATTATTGGGCGAAGAATTGAAAAATCAACTCTCACCTTTTTCTGTAAAACTGAGATCGCAATTCCTTTTCGTCCTTTTTTTTAACCTGGCTAGGTTTTAATGCCTGTAGGAATCACCAGCATGATAGAAATCATTCACACAATATTCGCCACTCATAAGGGCAGACACACTCACCAAGAGTTTCCAGGTGAGACCAAAATTGGTGGTGTAGAGGACAATGAAGAAGAAGGTTATCTGAGAGTACAATCGGCCCTTGTTCAGATTGGCCAAGGAATGGCAGATGGAGTTTAATTTAGATAAATGTGAGGTGCTGCCTTTTGGAAAGGCAAACCAGGGCAGGACTTATACACTTAATTGTAGGGTCCTGGGGAGTGCTGCTGAACAAAGAGACCTTGGAGTTCAGCTTCATAGTTCCTCAAATGTGGAGTCACAGGTAGACAGGGTAGGGAAGAGGGTCATTTTTGGTCGGTGCATTGAGTTTAGGAGTTGGGAGGTCATGTTGCGGCTGTGCAGGACATTGGTTAGGTCACTTTTGGAATAAAACTAGAGGGCATAGGTTTAAGGTGAGAGGGGGAAGATTTAAAAGGGACCTAAAGGGAAATGTTTTCATGCTAACGGTGGTGCGTGTATGGAATGAGCTGCCAGAGGAGGACGCGGAGGCTGGTACAATTACAGTATTTAAAAGGCAGCTGGATGGGTATATGACTAGAAAGTGTTTAGATGGATATGGGACAAATGTTGACAAATGGGACTAAATTTATTCATGATACCTGATCGGCATGAATGAGTTTGACGGAAGTGTCTGTTTCCACTCTATGACCCTACCACTCTACAAGACAATTTTGTGAAACTTTCTAGATGCTACAAATCTAGAACCAGTGGATGACCAAGCAGATTTGAGGGGTCGGACATGGAGATCTTTAAAATTTCATGATCGAGTAGAGACATAATCAAAAAGGCCATACACGGATATTGAAAGGGTTAGAATACAGGGGTTTGGAGTGAATGCTTTAGCCTAACAGAGCCCTGGTTAGATAACAACTGCAGGTCTGGGAATATGTCAGGGCACCTTTAAAAGGAGCACAGTGTAGATTTACAAGAACCATACCAAGACTCAAATGACTAAGTAGATAAAGACCCCAGTGGTTAAACACTGCAATGGTTTAACACTCTTATCATTAACTACTCCAATGGTTAAATGTCCAATGGTTAAATAGTCCAATGGTTAAATACTCCATTGGTTAAATGCCCCAGTGGTTAAATATTCCAATAGTTAACTCCCCAGTGGTTAGATATCCAATGGTTAAATACTCTGTTTGTTAAATACTCCAATGGTTAAATATCCCAGTGGCTAAATATCCCAATGGTTAAATATCCCAGTGGCTAAATATCCCAGTGGCTAAATATCCCAATGGTTAAATATCCCAGTGGTTGAATATCCCAGTGGCTAAATATCCCAATGGTTAAATATCCCAGTGGTTAAATATCCCAGTGGCTAAATATCCCAGTGGTTAAATATCCCAGTGGCTAAATATCCCAATGGTTAAATATCCCAGTGGTTAAATATCCCAGTGGCTAAATATCCCAATGGTTAAATATCCCAGTGGCTAAATATCCCAGTGGTTAAATATCCCAATGGTTAAATATCCCAGTGGTTAAATATCCCAGTGGTTAGGTGCTGGAAAGTGAGATATCTGTTTTGGGAGTGTACGAAACGGACGCTGCATGTTAATGTGAGTGCAGGGCTCAAAACAGGGAACACAGAAACCATGTGAAAATACGACCCCTGAGAGATGCCAGCAATAGGGACTCACACCGAACTATATGGTCAGGTTGGAAGAAATGAGGTTTTCAACACTGAGAAGGGCCCAACTCTGCATCCAACAGTGGATAGCACATTCACCATTGAGCAGCAAGAGGCTTGTTATCATGTATTAACATCACATTATTACTTCATCTCTCCTCAATAAACGTCAGTTTCCCAATTCTTCCAGAGCTACCAGTTAGAAACTAGGCAGTGAGGAATCCGGAGGTGAAGTTCTGAATGATTACCTGGAGATATTGGTTCACTCAGGGCCTCTGTCCAGTCGCCTACAGGTCAGGGCGCACTCTGTGGCCAGCTGCACCCCCACATCCACGGAGGCTGGTATCATACCACGACCAGCCTCATGGTACATTTTTGACCCCAATTACAATCCAGTTCTCTACCTCAATGCTGCATGTTGGTGAACACTGGCACCTATCAGGCTGATGCTGCTGCCAGGGCTCTCTGCTCACAGGTACAGGCACCCAGCTTATGGAGTGGGTCAGGCTGCATCTCAGAGCTCCTGGCTTCCACTCTTAGCCCACACCCATTCTATAGCTTCTTCAATGCAAACATCATCCCTGCATGAAGTTGCTTTGTGGTGTTCTCCTGGCCCATTCAGGACTAAAGGGCGTGTGGTTCTCATGTGTTTTGTTTTGCCTTGTGGTTTGGTGCAGGCAGAAAGCATGTCATGGTTGGCGAGAGGGTGAGGCATTGCCATTTGACGCTGCCAATGCTACACCTGCACATGCCCTCAGCTTGTGCCGCCAACACACTGCATATGCTTCCCCCAGATGGCCACATGGGAGAGCTCCCCTGGCCTCCGGGTCTGTGACCTCCGCATCCCAGCTCTCGCTGTTTCAACACACTTGCTGAACGGCACATAGCTGAGGAGCCTTCTTTCTTTCTGATACTGCCCTCACAGAGATTCATTGGAAGCCTCCCCAACGCATCCAGGTTGTCCCCGTGCCTGCTACACTAAAGGATGAGGGATGAGGGACCAGAATCAACCTCCATCAGATGTGGAGGTGACTCCTCCAGGCCTTGCGGGTAACCCTCATGAGGCGGTGAGGACGTGGGAGAGCCACCGTGTTCTGTGGAATGCCATGCGGTCGAGGGGGGGATTATGGTGCCAGGCTCGGCCTGGGACCGAAGGTCAAAATGCCATCTGATGCCTTCTGGCACCATTTTATGAAGAAGGGCACCTTGAGAAGGGTCCAGATCCTTTGTTCCACCGTTACCTCACAGTTGGCATTGAGTACCAATTGGTAGAACGTTGGAGTGCAGGTCTGGGCAGACGCTAAGTGTGTTGAACCTGGGTCCCTACCAGCTGCCAATTTGTCTACGGAGTCAACCCAATAGTCTTATTGCCAGAGGCAGCAGGGTGTTGGTGGAGACACCCAGGCTTCAGTGCAATCCACCCGGTGCCTCTGACAAACTTTCTCCTGTGCCTACTTGTAGCATTTGGGTGAAGTGACAATGGGCAGCCCTATGGGACCCTTCCCTGCTTCGAGTTGGGCGAGTGCCCGGTCTGCACAGTCCTTTGAGTGCCAGTGAATGCCAGTGAATGCCAGTGACTTCTCTTCTTCAGCCAACTGCGGAGGTGCAGCAGAGCTGAAATGAACAGAAAAAACTGCTGCCTCTGCACTCTGGCTAACATGCCCACTGTGCGGTCCCTAGCTGGGCTGGAGGGGAGAGAGTGCGGGGCAGGGGAGAGGGGGGTGGGGACAGCCTTGCCAGCTCTGATACCATCTATCACTTCATCCTCAGAGAATGCAGGAGGAAGTTTGCTGCCCTCTTCAGAGCGACGACTCTGCAAATCCCACTGGCACTTGCAAAGACATGGGAGAGAACGAGTTGTGAATTAGGGGCAGATGTTAGCAGTGCGCTCACAGTGGCAGGAATGGGAGAATGGCACAGCGCCTAAAAACGATTCCTCGTTGGTTGCCAGATTATGGCAATCTCGGCATCACCACATGGATGGTCTCCATCCTCTCCATCTCCATTGCCAAGGCAAGGATCCTCTTCTCTCTGGGGCAAAGGTTATGGATGTTGGACCCACCACGCCTCTCCAGCAGCAGCCATTTCTTTCTCCTCAGTGATTAGCTGCAGTAATGTTAATGCTTTTGGCACTGCGTACCTGTGTTCCAGGCTCTGAACACTTGCCCGAATGCTGGAGGCTGTACTGTGGACCCGCAACTAATCTCAATGCCATGCCACCAACACTCACAGTGGCTCCCATATGATTCTGAGGTTGGTGGCGCTGATTGACTATAGGGCACTCTGGTGTCACTAGCCTACTAGTGCCAATGGACCATGGGTCTGTACTCGATGGAGTTTAGAATGATGAGGGGAGTTTCTGATCGAAACTTACAGAATACTGAGAGGCCTGGATCTAGTGGACATGGAGCAGATGTTTCCGCTGGTAAGAGAGAGTGCACAGCCTCAGACAGCCCTTCAGAACTTAGATGAGGAGGAATATCTTCAGCCAGAAGGTGGTTAATCTGTCAAACTCATTGCTGCAGAGGGCTGCAGAGGTCAAGTCATTGAGCGTACTTAAGACAGAAATAGGTTCTTGGTTGGTAAGGGGAGAGGGCAGGAGAATGAGGTTGAGAAACACATCAGCCATGATTGAATGATGGAGCAGACCAATGAACCAAATGCCCAATTCTGCTCCCACAACTTACTGTTTTAATATCTTGAGAAGCACACCTATGGTGCATGCCATATTGGAACCTGCCACAGCCTTGTCTTCCAGCGTGGACATTCATTAGTGGAAAGGAGTTATTCTTCCACATCACAGAGTCCTACATCACGGAAACAGACCCTTCAGTCCAACCAGTCCATGCCAACCATAATCCCAAACTAAACTAGTCCCACCTGCCTGCTCCTGGGCCATATCCCTCCAACAATTTCTTATTCATGTACTTATCCAAATGTTTTATCTGTACCTGCATCCAACACTTCCTCTGGCAGCTCTTTCCACAAATGAGCCACCCTCTGTGTGAAAATGTTGCCCTTCAGGTCCCTTTTAAATCTTTCTCCTCTCACTTTAAAATTATGCCCTCTAAGTTTTGAACTCCCCTACCCTGGGGAAAAGACCTTTGCCGTTCACCTTATTTATGCACCTCATAAACCTCTATCAGGTCACCGCCTCAACCTCCTATGCTCCAGTGAAAAAATGTCCCAGCTTATCCAGCCTCTCCCTATAACTCAAACCCTGCAGCCCCAGTAACATCCTGGTAAATCTTTTCTGAACCCCCTCCAATTTGATAATATCTTTCCTATAGCAGGACAACCAAGACGGTACACAATACTTCAGAAGAGGCCTCACCAAAGTCCTGTACAACCTCAATGTGACATCTCAACTCCTATACTCAATGCTCTGAGCAATTAGGCCAAGCGTGCTAAACGCCTTCTTCACCACCCTGTCTACCTGTGACGCCTTTCAAGGAACTATGTACCTGAACCCCTAGGTGTCTTTGATCTACAACAATGTCTAGAGCTCTCCTCCTTCCACCACCATTAATTGTATAAATTCTGTCCTTGTTTGCTTTACCAGAATGCAACACCTCACACTTATCCGAATTAAATTTCGTCTGCCACTACTTGGGCCATTGGCCAATTGACCAAGATCTTGTTGTAACCTTCGATAACCTTCTTCACTGTCAACTACACCAACAATTCTGGTGTCATCCCACAGAGTTAAGAGACTATGTTTTGTCATGGATTAGTCATCCACTGACAAAAGCCGCAGTGTGTTGGTCAGAGCCTACAGTTGGCACGGTGCCTTTTGCTGTACAATGCCCTGGAGTGTGGGCTTTAACAAGGAGGTTGCTCTAAAAACTTAGGCTGCGGATGACTGATGATCTCCGACAAGGATGCCTGTCTCTTTATTGGAGCTGATGGTTCTATTGCTTGCTGATGAATGGTCACAAATTGAGAAAGGCACATTGGTTAGAAAGTGGAAACGGGACCCACCAAAGAGAAGCAGTTAGACAGAATGAAGCCCCTGTCGATGACACATTCAATCTCTGTTCCCTGACTGAATCCAATCAAGATTTGTGACAAGCCTGTGGGAGTGATGAACAAACTTGTTCTGTGGCAAAGGTAAAGATTGATCTAACAAGACCGCTATTATGGCAAGATAATTATTCATTTAAATATTCTCAATCTCGCCAGACAGAAGGACCGGGCCGCATAAACTTTAAACCTTGCCCTCATCGGGAGCAGTCCCAAACCATCACAACAATTTATACACTGGAAAGGAAAAGGCACATCGACAAGCCAACTCTGTTCAAGGCACTGTCACGGCAATAGAATGGGAACAATATTCTCCCCAAATTGCTGGGCAGTTCAAAAACAAAACGGACAAGGCTTGAACAGAAAATGAAGAGCCAATTCTGAAGGTTAAACAGGGCCAAAAGGGACATGGTCCATAGGACTGAGGGAGTAGTTCATTAAGGATACTGTATTCTAGGTTTTATTAACAGAGGCATAAGGTGCAAGAGCAAAGGAGCGATGCTAAACCCACGTAAGATACACATTCAGCCTCAACTGAAGTATTGTATCCAGCTCTGGACACCACTTTTTAAGGAGGATGTGAAGGCATTGAAGAAAGTGCAGAAGATCTTTATGACAGTGGCTTCAGAAATGAGGAATTCCAGTTATGAAGACAGATTGGAGAAGTTGGGGCTAGCTCCCCTGGAGAAGAGAAGGCCTGAGAGGAGATTTGATTGAGGAATTCAAAATCAGGAGCGGTCCGGACAGAGTCAATAGGGAGGAAAAGTTCCCACTCGTGAAAGGATTGAGAGTGACAGACCACAGATTGAAAGTAATTGGTAAAAGAAGCAAAAGTGAGATGGAGGAAAACATATACAGCCAGCGAGTGGCTAAGGTGTGGGATGCACTGCCTGAGAGTGTGGTGGAGGCGGCTTCAATTGAAACGTTCCGAAGGGAATGAGGCTGTTATTTGAAAAGGAACAATGTGCAGGGTGACAGGGAGAAGGCAGGAGAATGACACTCAGTGAATTGCTCATTCGGAGAGCCAGTCCAGACAGGATGGGCTGAATGGTCTCCTTGTGCACAGTAACTATTCTGTGAGTGTGTGATACATATTCCTTCAGTTTCCAAAAAACAGGTTCCTGTGTGTGAATATGTGTCACTTCAACCAAGCAGAAATAAACCACATTACAAGCTTGACTGATTATCTTAAATTAGTTGTTAGTGCAGGTATTAGAATTGTTCCGTTTTCAAAATTGTTTAGTAAGTTACTGCCTAATCAAAATATCACATCTAACAGTAGATGCGTTGTTTTTTGGGGATTTATAAGGACAAACTAGCTGAGTGCGGTCTGTACTGTGATAATTATGAACATCCAAAGGAAAATATTTGATTCAATCAACAATCACTGGGGCATATTTGCTATGTACCTTGCATTGCCCTGCCACTGAATTTCACACATGACATTGCTCAGTTATGTCAAAGAGCCATGGAGATGTATAGCATTGAAACAACTCGTCTATCCCGACCAGACATCCTATATAAATCTAGACCCATTTGCCCGCATTTGGCCCATATCCCTCTAAATCATTCCTATTCATATACCCATCCAGATGCCTTCTAAATGTTGTAATTGTACCTTCCTGTTCCTCTGGCAGCTCATTCCACACACGCACCACCCTCTGTGTGAAAAAGTCGCCCCTTAGGTCCCTTTTATATCTTTCCCCTCTTGCCTTAAACCTATGTCCTCTAAGTTTGGACTCCCTAACCCTGGGAAAAAGACCTTGGCTATTCACCTTATCCATGCCCCTCATGATTTTATAAACCTCTGTAAGGTCACCCCTCAGCCTCCGACGCTCCAGGGAAAATAGTCAGGGCATGCTTTCGGACTAAGAGCAGCGTACTTTTAGTGGAAAATCCCACTCACTGAGCCACAGCCTGGTCACAGCATGACATTTTTGACATCTGTTGTTGACATGTTTACAATACTTTACCTTTCTGGGGTCCCGTGCAGTAGGCTGGGTGCATTTCGGATCCTGAAGATTTGGTCTTTGACCCATTTCTGAGTTTGTACGGTGTTCCGGGAACACCGCAATACTCTCTTCAGCGAGAGTCCAAGATATATCCCCCCCAGTATCCTGGCCAATTCTTATCCTTTCAACAGCGTCCCCAAAAATAGAGGGGCAGACCTTTGGTAGTGTGAGTTAGGAATTGTACCAAGCCCATCTACATCTGGACCAGATCACCAACACTACCCTCGTTTGGAGGAGGACAGCAGGAGAGATGGAGATCAGTCCACAATATTTGAAGAATACAGCAACAGAGTCGAGTAAATGAGATAGAAGACCCACCTCCATTTATTCCATTCAGCCCTGTTCTGTTCACAGTTGATAGGTACTCTAACACCTTACCTCATGTTCCCATATGACTCCCATGCACCTAGATATCTCCCAAGCCTCTCCATTCCCCCTCATATACCTCCTTGCCCCTTCTATGTCTTCTCATGTCTCCCATCACCCTTCCCTAGCCATTCTCCATGCTCAGTCACAGACTTGATAAAGAACTCCTCGGCCAGATAATAAATTCTGGCACATCTTTGAGATACTTGTGGAATTTATTTTTTTTAAAAAATCAGACGATCAACATTCCCACTGAATAAGATTGTCACTTACAATCTAACTCGACTGTTCATCTAACATAGCCAAAATCCTATTGAAAAAAACTTTAATCCTGTCCAAATAAACACACAAGCATTAAAAGAAAAACTCAGAGAGAGATCAAATTCTTAGAAGATTCAGAAATTGTCAATTAAAAAAAGCCGCCAGGCCACATTCGCAACTGCGTAAAGATTTCCAACAGGAATCCTGCTCCCCATTGGAGCACAGCCAAGAATTTATAATTAGGCCATCTGACAAAACAGATATCTGGCCACTAGCCAATCCTACTGCTGTTCATACCATTGCCATACACCCATGGGATTATGAGCCCCTTTGGCCTGTCTAGATCTTCTATCTCATTTGGATCATTAATTTTCCTATCCCTGACAAGGGGAAAGTTGTTCCTTTTGAAAAGTATGAACTATCTTGTGCCCCTCCATTTTCAAACCCATTTCTATCAGTTTTATAGTGTTAATCTCTCCTCCGTCTGCCTCCTTGTAACTATGATACTGAAAAACATTATTGGGCCTCATCGTCTTCTGTGCCTCTTTCTTCATTCTCTGACTCCCTGTTTAAAACATTGTCACATTTTCTTATATTTGTCCCAGTAAGATCCAATTCTTTTTGCCCTAGCAGGATTTGTGATTTCTAAGATCACCACCTCCCAGCCCCCCAAAAATTTTATCTCATTTCTAGTTTGATCACAATTTATTAGGCTCAGATTGTTAATTAATTCCGCATTCTCTGTGGAGTGCCTTCGAAATTATTCAATCTTCCTGTGAAATATCATTGAACTTCCAATCTATTCACTGTTAAATTGAATTAAGCACTGTCACTGATATGAATGTGCCGTTTGCAAGAAGAGGTTAATATTTTGGGACTGTCCACAAACCCTGCGTAAAATGAAGGGAATTGGGTGACATTGCTGAAGTCTGCCTGACAACAAGGTTTAATTATTTAAGACTGAAGGGGGCAGTAGATTGTTTCACTGGGAAAACAGTGCAAGGGTGTTTACCGGATAACAAGCATGGGGCTGGATGAACACAGCAGGTCAAGCAGCATCATAGGAGCAGGAAAACTTGACGTTTCGGGCCTAAACCCTTCATCAGAAATGGGGGAGGGGAAGAGGGTTCTGAAATAAATAGGGAGAGAGGGGTAGGCGGATAGAGGATGGATAGAGGAGAGGATAGGTGGAGAGGAGGCCGACAAGTCGAAGGGGCGGGGACGGAGCCAGTAAAGGTGAGTGTAGGTGGGGGGGTAGGGA
>JAHRHZ010000124.1:4600511-4611045 GCA_024137785.1 Ginglymostoma cirratum | reverse complement strand
CCAATCCATCCCAAACATCCCCATGGAGACAATGGACCAATCCATCCTAAATGCCCACATGGAGACAGTGGACCCACCCATCCATAACACCCACATGGAGGCAATAGACTAACCCATCCCAAACACATGGAGGCAATCAAACAACCCATAACAAACAGGCCCATGGACCAACCTGCCTGAGGGGAGAGGCACTGTGAAGGTTTACTGCTATTTTATGCTGCTTCAGTCTTCACTCAATGTCTCACTTGAATTTCTTTTATTTAAATAAAATGATGTATTTCTATTTACAAATTGCTGTGCAGTATAATAGAGCAATAAAGGATGTTTCTTTGAGGTAGAAGGTTGACTATGTTTAGGATGACCTGGATGTTTGTTAATTTACTAATAACATTGTCTCAGAAAACCAGGTATTGTTGACTTTTGACTGTTACCCATGAGTTTATGATTGAAAGGTCAAGCTCAACACTGAAACACTTTTATTTCTTTATTTTTTTCATGGAATTTGAATATCATTTATTGACCATCTCTAATTGCTCTTCAATTAAGTATCTTACCAGGTAATTTCGGAGGTATCTGAGAGTCAACCATGCTGAATCTGACATTCAATGATGTTACCCCACTATCAACATCCTGGTGTTCCCATTGACCAGAAGCTGAATTAGCTATGCAATATAAACACAGTGGATAGAAGAGTGAGTCAGAAGATAGGAATCCCTCACCATGTAACTTACCTCCTGACTCCCCAGAGCCTGTCCATCCTCTACAAGGCCCACTTGCCTGGATGAATACAGCCCCAACAACACTCAAGAAGCTTGACACCATCCAGGACAAAGCAGCCCGCTCGATTGGTGCCACATCTACAAACATCCACTCCCTCCACCACCGACGCTCAGTAGCAGCAGTGTGTACTATCTACAAGATGCACTGCAGAAAGATCCTCAACAACCCCTTCCAAACCCACGACCACTTCCATCTAGAAGGACAAGGGCAGCAGACTCATGGGAACACCACCATCTCCAAGTTCCCCTGCAAGACACACACCACCGTGACTTCGAAATATATCTCTGTTCCTTCACTGTCAATGGATCAAAATTGTGGAACTCTCTCCTGTACAGCACTGTGGGTCTATTTACAGCACATGGAATGCAGCGGTTCAAGAAGGCAGCTCACCACCACCTTCTCAAGGGGCAACTAGGGACGGGCAAGAAATGCTGACCCAGACATTGACGCCCACATTTCATGAATGAATTTTTTTTTTAAATATTTGTGTCTGGATTTAAAAATAGTTTCTAAAAGCTGTCTTGTTCTTAAAATTTGTTAAAACGGAATGCAGAACTGTTCAAATTGACTAATATAGAATTCACAAGAAAATTCAACTTGATATGATTGTAATGGAACTAAATATTTATGAAATGCATTGCATGTCAATTATACCATCTGAGTGAAGAAACAAAACAAATCAGAAATTGCAAAAGCTATATTAGAGATATATATAAATAAATATGAATGAATGAATGAATAATACAACAATGTTTTACTCTGAGGTGCCTGAGTACGTTTTCAGTAATCTGGATTAACAATGTACATTCTCTGTAGAGCAAGGAGGTCTATTGCAGTTCCCAACCCCTCAGCATACTCTGACCGAAAGACCTCAAACGGTGGTCTTTCCCCACTACCTCTTGTCAACAGCTGCCCCAAGCTTTAGCACATCCCTCAGCACATAGTCCTGGATCTTGGAATGTGCCAGTCTGCAATACTCAGCCAAGGTGAACTCTTTACACTGGAAGACCAGCTGGTCTCAGGAAGATCAAAGAGCGCCATTCACCGAGTTGCTGGCTCTTCAGGCGCATTCGATATTTGTCTTGGCCTGCGTCCCGGGGAACAGACGGTAGAGCGCAGATTCCCACATCACGGAGCTGCTCAGGATGAACCTTGACAAAAACCACTGCGTCTCGCTCCAGACTTCCTTCGCACATTTAGGCAGGATGGCCTAAAAGACATGAGTGAATTTGAAGGGCTTTTACAAAAATCAATGATAGTTTCATGGTCACCATCTGCAAGGAAAGTTTTCAATTCTAGACGCATCTAATTGAATTGATGTTTGAGGTTTGACCTGCTCATCCATGGCCATTAGGCTGGCCCTTAGGGATACTGGTCCATTGGTATCACCATTAGACCCCCACTCCGTTCTTGTTTAATCCTTACGATGCAAACTCCATGTTGAATAAGATGTGGAGGTGCCGGTGTTGGACTGAGGTGGACAAGGTCAGAAATCACATGACACCAGGTTATAATCCAACAGGTTTATTTAAAAACACGAGCTGCTCCTTCGTCAGGTGAACCTGGTTCCATGTGACTTCCGACCATGTTGAGTAAGCCGTGAATAGAAGTGTTTTGATATCAAAAGAAGTTTGTAAATATTGGATAATAAAGTTAGGTTTACCACTGGAGCTTGGATTATTTCACTCATTACGGAGAGGTGTAAAATTATTGTGTCGATCTGCCATATTGTGTCTCATTCTTTGTTTAATTTGTCTGTGCATGCAGGACTGATTGCACTATTGCCTATCAATTCGAGGATCACTCCTTTATATTACTTCAACCCCGACACTGTCTCCGGTCTCTGGACAAATATGGCACGTCAGCAACATTCCACCGCCCCCACCCCCGTCTACACCCTCATCCCCACTCACCACCTTGTCCCCACCCCTTTACCACATCCCCAGCCTCCACCCCTACCTCATTCCCTCTCCCCACCTCATCAACGCTACCCTCCTCCTGGTATGTACAATGGTTTGTTGAAAGGCAGAGTATTTTAAATGCAATCCAATTTCATAACCTTCATGGCATCTGCTAGGAGTACAAAGGAAAGCATGTATTATCCCTGGAATCAGACAGTGTCTGATAGTGAGGCTATATGTAACATGTCTCTTCTTAAACTGTGTCACCTTGTTCTAATCTTTCCCAGCCAGGCAAACATTGCCCTATAGACCCCCTCAAATCCCCTCAGAATTTTCAATAGGATCATCTTTCATATTTCTAAATGCTAACGGATATAATTTCAGCCTGTGTAATCTTTTCTCATCGGATAACACCCTTTACCCCGGGACTGAGTCAAGTGAACCTCCTCTGAATTGTTCTTATTAAACTGCATTTATATTTTCTTTTAAATAAAGAAACGGAAACTAAACACATAATTCCAGACTTAGTTCCATCGTGGTGACGTACAGTTGCAGCAAGAAGACGCTATTTTAATATTTCCTTGTTATGACCCCGAATGTTGCATTAGCCTTCCTAATCACTTGCTGTACCTGCATACCATTTTTTTTGTTGTGATTCACGAGATCCCGATGTTCAACACAGTGTTTCTGCATTTCAATAGTCTCCTGCTCTTCTATTTTTTTTTCTGCCGAAGTGGACAACTTCGTGTTTTTAGCATATGATACCCTATCTGAAAAATTGTTACTCACTCACTTTACCTGCCTGTATCCCTTTGCAGACTCAACATCTCTTCTTGATCGTTTATTTTCCTACCAATCTTGGTGTAATCGAGAAAGTTTGCTGTTGTACCATAAATTGCTTTCTCCACATCATCGACACAGATTATAGTCGGTTGAGTCCCCAGCTTTGATCCATTTCGCACGCCACCAGTTAGAGCTTTCCAAACTGAATATGACCCGATTATCTTTTCTCGCTGCTCCCCGTTAATTAACCAATTCTTTATCCAGGTTAATATGTTACTGCCGGCACTGTGAGCTTTTATTTTGTGCAGGAACCTTTGATGTGGCATCTTATCAAATGCCTTTTGGAAACCGCATCTATTGGCTCACCTTAGCTGTTATAGAGTCATACAGCGTGGAAACAGACCTCTCGGTCCTACTCATCCATGCTGACCAGATATCCTAGATAAATCTAGTCCCATTTGCCAGCATTTGGCCTACATCCCTCTAAACCCTTCCTATTCACGTACCCATTCAGGTGCCTTTTAAATGTTGTCATTGTACCAGCCTCCACCACTTCCTCTGGCAGCTCATTCCATACACGCATCACCCACTGTGTGAAAAAGTTGTTTCTTTGGCCCCTTTTAAATCTTTTCCCTCTCACGTTAAACCTATACCCCTCTAGTTTTGGTCGTCCCCACCCTAGAAAAAGACCTTACCCTATTCATGCCGCTCGTGATTTTATAAACCTCGATAAGGTCAACCCCCAGAATTCTACACTCCAGGGATAATAGCCCCAGCCTGTTCAGCTTCTCCCTACTGTTTAAACTCTTCAATCCTGGCAACATCCTTCTAAACCTTTTCTGAACCCTTTCAAGTTTCATTACGTCCTTCCTATAGCAGGGAGACCAGAATCGCATGAGGTGTTCCAAAAGTGGCCTAAACAATGTCCTGTACAGCCGCAACATGACCTCCCAACTCCTATACTCAATGCACTGACCAATAACGGCAAGAATACCAAATGCTGCCTTCACTATCCTGTCTTTCTGCGACTCAACTTTCAAGGAACTATCAACCCGCACTCCAAGGTCTCTTTGTTCAGCAACACTCCACAGCACCTTACCATTAAAGGGATAAGTTCTGCCCTAATTAGCCTTTCCAAAATGCAGCACCTCACATTTATCTAAATTAAACTCCATCTGCCACTCCTCGACCCATTGAGTGAAATGTGCGACAGGTTGAGGGAGTGAGAAATCACATTCAGGTGAAGTATAATGTGGATAAATGTGAGATTATCCAGTTTAGTTGCCAAGACAGGAGGGCAGATTGTTATCAGAATGGTGATAGTTTGGGAATGGGGAGGTGCAATGAGACCTGGGTATCCCTGTACACCAGTCACTGAAAGTAAGCATGCTGGTGCAGCAGGTGGTGAAGAAGGTAAACGGGATGTTGGTCTTCAGAGTGAGAGGTTTCGAGTACAGGAGCGAGGGGATGTCTTGCTGCTATTGTACAGGGCCTTGTTGAGACCAGATGCTGGAATATTCCGTCTCCTTATCTGAGGAAGGATGTCCTGGTGGTGGAGGGAGTGCAACAAAGATTTACCAGACTGATTCCTGGTATAGCAGGACTGCTGTAAAAAAAGAAGTTGTTAATCTTGAAAGGGTTCAGAAAAAATTTGCAAGGATGTTGCCAGGATTGGAAGGCTTGAGCTAGAGACTGAAGCTGAATAGACTGGGGCTATATTCCCCGGCGTGTCGGAGACTGAGGGATGACCCTATAGAAGTTTATAAAATCATGAGGGACATGGATAGGATGAATGGTCAAAATCTTTTCCCCAGGGCAGGGGAGTCCTAAACTAGAGGGCGTAGGTTTATAGTGAGAGGGGAAAGATTTAAATGGAAGCTGAAGGGCAAATTTTTCACACAGAGGGTGGTAATGCATGGAATGAGCTGCCAGAGGAAGTGGTGGAGGCTGGTACAATTACAACAGTTAAAAGGCATCTGGATGGGGACATGAATAGGAAGGGTTTAGAGGGATATGGGCCAAATGCTGGCAAATAGGACTAGATTAATTTAGGATATCTGGTCGGCATGGATGGATTGGACCAAAGAGTCTGTTTCCGTGCTGTATGCCTCTATGACTGACATACCAAGAGAGAGACTGGATTGGTTAGGACTGTAATCTCTGGAGTTTAGAAGTATCAGGGAGGATCACATAGGCACGTGTAAAATTCCAGCAGGACTGTACTGATTGCAACAAGGTCAGCCAGGCAGACCTCGTAGAATATGAGTTCCCCGATTGATCATTAATCTAATCATGGCCGGCCACTTCAACCAAGCCAAACTCAAGCGGGTGATGTCAAAGTGCCAGCAGCACATCTCCTGCCCCACCAGACGAACCGAACATACTGGGCCGCTGCTACACAGCCATCAGAGACGCCCACCGCTCCATCCCCCGGCCACACTTTGGAAAATCCGAGCACAGCGCTGTGTCCCTCCTCGCAGCTTACAGGCAGAAGCTGAAACGAGAGGTACCCTTCACAGAAAATAGTACAGTGCCGGTCTGAGGCAGCGGAAGAGGGTCTCTGGGGCAGCTTGGAATCGACGCGCTGGACCATATTCAAGTACTCAGCTGAAAACCTAGATGGGTACACTATCATTGTGACAGACTTCAGGTTGTAGGTGCATGGAGGTCTGCATAACAAAGAAGTCAATCCGGGCATTCCCCAACCAGTAACCTTGGATGAGCCAGGAAACCCACTGCCTACTGAAGACCAGGATATACGGCATTCAAGTCAGATGACCCCAGGTATATACAGGAGATCTAGATGTGACCTCTGCAGAGCCATTAGAGAAGCCAAGAAGCAGTATCGGACCAAGTTAGAGACCCAAACCGTCCATACAGACTCCCATCGGCTGTGACAAGGCCTACACAACATGACGGGATACAAAACGACGCGGAGCAAGATAGCAGACAAAAACACAACCCTCCCTGATGCGCGCAATGCTTTCTACGCTCGGTCTGAGCAGAATGCCAGTAGCTCGGCGTCACCTGCCCCGAAAGCCCGGGGCACACCTGTTCCCTCCGTCACCACTGCAGACGTCAGCTCGTTCTTCCTGGGAATCAACGCAAGGAAAGTGACAGGCCCGGACGGAGACCCCAGCCATGCACCGACTGGCGATGGTATTCGCCAACATCTTCAATCTCTCCCTCCCACAAGCCAAAGTCCCCACCTGCTTCAGGAAGACCACCATCATCCCAGTACCTAAGAAAACACAGTGCAACGTGCCTTAATGACTACCGCTCAGTGGCTCTGACCTCAATAAAAATGAGTGCTTCGAGATGCTGGTCATGGCCCACATCAACTCCAGTCTCCCAGCCTTCCTTGGTCCCCTACAGTTTGCCTACCGAAGTAACAGGTCCACAGAGGGTGCCAGATCCCTCATCCCTGGAAAATCTGGACAATAAGGACGCCTACATCAGACTCCTGCTCGTTGACTAGAAGCTCTTCCATCAACACCATTAACCCCTCCAGACTGAAGTCAAAACTCCATGACCTTGATCTCAGCTCCACCCTCTGCAACTGGATCCTCAACTTTCTGACCCACAGACCGCAATCAATGAGGATGGGGAACTGCGCCCCCTCCACAACAACACTCAATACTGGAGCCTACCAAGGACACATCCTCAGCCCCCTACTGTACTCTCTGTACACGACTGTGTTCCCAAATTCTGAAGAAACGACATCTACAAGTTTGCTGACAACACCACCGTGGTGGGGTAGATATCGAACAACGAAGATTCAGAATACAGAAGGAAGGTAGAAGGCTTGGTGAAATGATACGATGAAAACAATCTCTCTCCCAATGTTGGCAAAACTAAAGAACTGATCATTGACTTCAGAAAGAAAGGAGAAGGACACCCCCCCATCTATATCAACAGAACTGAGGTTGAGATGGTGGAGAGCATCAAGTTCCTAGGAGTGAGAACAACCTGTCCTGGACTTCCAATGTAAACGCAACAGTCAAAAAGACACAACAACACCTCTTCTTCCTCAGGCATCTCAGGAAATTTGACAGGTCCATGAGGTCCCTCACCAAATTCCACAGATGCACCATTGAAAGCATACTGTCTGGGTGCATAACGGCCTGGTCTGGCAACTGCTCTGCCCAGGACCGAAAGAAACTACAGAAGGTGGTGTGCACAGATCAGACCATCAGGGAAGCCAATCTTCCATCCATGTGCTCCATTTACACGGCTCGCTGCTGTAGAAAGGCGGACAACATCATTAAAGACCCATCGTATCCTGGTAATGATCTCCTAAAACCTCGTCTGTCAGGCAGAAGGTACAGAAGCCTGAACACCCACATCAGCAGGTTCAGGATCAGATTCTTCCCGTCAGGCAGAAGGTACAGAAGCCTGAACACCCACATCAGCAGGTTCAGGATCAGATTCTTCCCGGCCATTATCACACTGATGAGTGGACTCTCTAACTTCAAATAAGGTTGATCTTGCCTAGTGCACATCCTGTACGATGTAACCTGTATGCCTCTGTCTAAGTTTTCATTTCACCTGATGATCTGTGTGCCCTTGCTTACTATGATCTGCCTTTAGTGCTCATAAACAAAGCTTTTCACTGTATGTAGGTGCATGCATAAATCAATCAATCAATTCAAATCAAAGTTCAATTAGGGAGCCCTGGCTGACAGATATAAACAGGAGTGTCAGAGATTCTGTTCAGTCTGAGAGCTGGCTCTGAGGAAATTACAGGCTTGTAAAATAGATCGGTGTTACAGATTCTCCACGTGTAAATAAAGGGTGACTTGGTGACAGGATACCAGCCCCTGTGGAGTTGTTTCAGACGAGACTACATATACAACATGGAGAGCAGTGGTGCAGTAATAATGCTGAAATCCTTCTGCTGCAGAGCAGGCAGAGGTGCCCAGTGCTGTTTCTAAATGGCATCAACATTGAGAAACTAGCCTTCGGGCTTTTAAGGGTTAAAAACAAAATTAAGAACATTTTGGTGACCCAGAAGATTTCCATCGAAACAGATCCCGCTGATCGCGGATGACAGTGAAGCCCACAAATGTCAACACAGATGAACACTTCAGAGATCAACACAGAAAATATCTTGGAGCTGACAGAAGATGTGCAGGAACAGACGGAGATCTGTAGCCCCAAGGCAGGGATAAAGGCTGCACCAGGGGGCAGTGCTCTGTGGGAGTGGTTTCAAGTCCAAGCTGAGCTAAAGAGATGACTCGACTTTAAGGGTAACATGATTTAAAACACAAAGTTGCCTGTACAAAAGGGGAAAGCTTAAACAGCACAGAAATTCAGGACGTCACTTAAAAAGAAAATTACTGCCCTGATCAGGCATTGCTGTCACAGTTCACCATGAGACAGGGATTGAGAAAATGAAATGACGAGACCACAAGTGAAAGCTCATATAATCCAGGAGCAGAAAAGCTGAAGGAATCTCAAACCAGTGTACAAAGTAGATAAACATCGGGCAATGTAAAAATGTACATGATTCTGGTCTAACACAGAAATCCTTCCAGGAGTAAAAGAGAACGTAACAGGAGTCTTAGCAAGTCTCCAAAGCATAAAAAAAACTTAATTACAGTGAGAAAGTACAATGATACCTTCATTACAAACACAAAGCACTAGAAAACCTCCAATACAGCCACAAGACACAGGACTGATTGATTGATTTATTGTATCAGAGATAAAAGGTTTTTTTTGAAATCCACATTGATGCCATTGGGCTGCAGGGTTTTTTTGCTTCAAAATCTCCCCTCCCCCAACCGCATCCCAAAACCAGCCCAGCTCATCTCCACCTCCCTAACCTGTTTTTCCTCTCACCCCAAGCCACACCCCCATCTCCTATCTACTAACCTCATCCCGCCCCCTTGACCTGTCCGTTCTCCCTGGACTGACCTATCCCCTCCCTACCTCCCTACCTACACTCACCTTTACTGGCTCCATCCCCGCCTCTTCGACTTGTCTGCCTCCTCTCCACCTATCCTCTCCTCTATCCATCTTCCATCCGCCTCCCCCTCTCTCCCTATTTATTTCAGAACCCTCTTCCCCTCCCCCATTTCTGATGAAGGGTTTAGGCCCGAAACGTCAAGTTTTCCTGCTCCTATGATGCTGCTTGACCTGCTGTGTTCATCCAGCCCCATGCTTGTTATCTTATGATTGATTTATTGTGCTGTGTCCCAAAGTACAGTGAAAAGCTTTGTTTACGAGCGGTACAGGCAGACCATAGGAAACAAAGGATGTACAGATCAAAAAGACTTAGAGGCATACAGGTTACATTGCACAGGGTGTGCGGTGACGAGATCAACATTAGCAAGATCAGCCTTATTTGAGGCTAGAGAGTCCATTCATTGGTCTAATAACAGCTGTTCCTGAACCTGCTGGTGCATGCGTTCAGGCTTCTGTATCTTCTGTCTGATGGAAGAGGTTGTAGGAGATCATTACTGGGTACGATGGGTCTTTGATGATGTTAGCCGCCTTTCTGCGGCAGCAAGCTGTGTAAATGTAGTCCACGGATGGAAGGTTGGCTTCCCTGCTGTGCACACCACCTTCTGTAGTTTCTTACGGTCCTGGGCAGAGCAGTTGCCTACCAGGCCGTTACGCACCCGGACAGAATGCTTTCAATGGTGTATCTGTAGAAGTTGATGAGGGACCTTATGGACATGACAAATTTCCTGAGCCGCCTGAGGAAGAAGAGGTGTTGTGCCTTCTTGACTGTTGCATCTACTGGAAAGTCCAGGACAGGTTATCGGTTATCGTCACTCCTAGGAACTTGATGGTCTCCACCTTCTCAGGGCAACCTCCATTACAAACACAAAATACTGGAAAAACTCCATTACAACCACAAAATATAGGAAAACCTCCGTTACAGTCACAAAGCACAGGAAAGCCTTCCTTACAGTCACAAAGCACAGGAAAGCCTCATCACAAACACAAAGCACAGGAAAACCTTCATTACACATACAAAGCACAGGCAAACCTCCATTACACCCACAAAGCACAGGAAAACCTCCACTACAGTCACAAAGCACAGGGAAACCTCCACTACACCC
>JAHRHZ010000124.1:4583616-4595891 GCA_024137785.1 Ginglymostoma cirratum | reverse complement strand
CTCACTCACTCTACACCCTCACTCACTCACTCTACACCCTCCCTCACCAACCCCTCACTCATTCAATACCCTCCCTCACTAACCCCTCACTCATTCAATACCCTCCCTCACTAACGCACCCCACCCCCAACATTCCATACCCTCCCAAACCAACCTGCCTGATGACCAATGTTAGTCCCCTATCTCACTTTACGGTCTGTAAACATCTATTGAAAATTGCATTTCGGTGTTGTCCACATATACCAGCGGAGGGTATGTAGCGAGAGGATGCAGGAATGCACATCTTAACAGCGGGAAGCAAGTTTGATTCTGAATGCTCGCTGCTGATCCCTCTTTTTTCTGCTGATCCCTCTTTTTTCTTCCCTGAACTATCCCTGTCAGGGCTGGTATTCCGCAGCAATCCCACCCAGAACCCAGTGGTAAGTCACCGTGCGGACAGTGTTTGATTTTGCTGGTTGTACACGGTTGAAGTGGGTCCAAAGCCTTTGACATTGTCCTGCCCCTGCCATAAGCCATTTTTCAATGACAATCAGGTAAACATCTCCAAGGTATGACAAGCTGGAACTCAGGGGTTACAATTTTAAAGCAAAAATGGTCCTTCCCTTCCAAACTGAGGTGAAGAGGAACTTTCCACTCAGCAGGTGTCTCCAGGAAGCCCTGGAGACTTGATCATTGAATTTATTGCATGTTTTTTTTAAGGTTGGGATTTTGAGTGCCGGACAAGTCAGAGTTACAGGGGCTAAGAGGGAGAATGGAGCAGAAGCTTCAGTCAGATCCAGCCGTGATCTTTGCTGAATTGTGGAGCAGGCTCATGGCGGGGCGGGGGGAGGTGTTGAGTGGCCTACCTCTGCTTCTGAGCTGTTATTCTCTGATAATACACAGTTCTGTAGTTACATTGTGCTCATATTGGGATGGCACGGTACCTCACAGTGCCAGGTTTGATTCCACCCTCAGGGGACTGTCTGTGCAGAGTTTGCATGTTCTCCCCAGGTCTACGTGAGTTTCCTCCGGGTGCTCCAGTTTCCTCCAACAGTCCGAAGATGTGCAGGTTAGGGTGGATTGGCCATGGGAAATTACCAACAGTGTTCAGTGATGTGCAGGCTGGGTGGGTTAGCCATGGGGAATGCAGGGTTATAGGGATAGGGTAGGGGGGGGTGGGTCTGGCTGGGATGCTCTTAGGAGGGTCGGTGTGGAAGTGGTGGGCCGAATGGCCTGTTTCCCACACTTGTTGGTTGTTGTTCACTCTATGGAATGTGACTTCAAATCCAACCTTGTCATTTTTTTTTGCTATCAACAAAAGCAGCTATGATACTGTCAAATTTTCATTAAGAACTCAATTAGTTCACTTTAAGGAAAGGGGACATGACATTGAGTTGGTGAGGACTATATGTGACTCCATCCCCATCTTTACATGGATGACTCTCGGGACAGGACACTTGAGTTGTGTCTCTAGGTCAGGGTGATTAAAAGAAGCTCTCTCTACAGACTAATTGTTGTTGAAAAGATCTGGTGTTGCGGCAATGCCAGTTTGTTGTTGTAATGGATCACACCCCCTTGATATTGTGTGGTCAGCGGTGCCCCCCGATGGATAGCACCAGTTAAATCAGTTTGAGGGCATAACCAAGGAATTAAAGGCTGAGAATATTTGTCACATCAGACGCACACTGACCCCTCGCCCATACCCCCAGCAGTCCCCGATGCACATTAACCAGTCGTTTGTTTCGGCCCTCAAATTGTGGGATCTTGCTGTGCACAAAATGACCGCTGCGTCTCCCAGAAATTTAACACTGGCTACCCTTCGTTGGTTGTGAGACCTTTCAGGGGGTTGGTGGGGGGTAGTCGTGTGGTGGGGATCCATTGCCCTGAGGTTGAGACAGATGCTATCCAAATGCATGTCATACCCAGCAGGCTCCATAGAGGGTGGGCAATGATCTGGCCAGCTGCCCCCTTGGGGTGCCATGTTAAAGATGACCACCCCCCACCCTCCCCGATTAATTTGCACCCACTGCAGAGCCAATATGAAGTAGGCAATTGCACAATTGTGTATCCGTGTGTGTCTCTTTACATGTATGTGGGGTGTGTGTGTGTGTAACTGTCTCTGTTTCTGGATGTGTGTATGTAGTCCTGTCTGTTTGTAGATGTGTGTGTGTGTGTCTGTGTTTGTAGGGGAATGTGTGTGCGTGTGTGTGTGTAAGTGTATTTGTGTGTGTTTGTAGATGTGTGTGTATGTTTGTAGGTGTGTGTGTCTGTGTGTGTGTGAGTGTGTGTGTCTGTGTATGTGTGTGTCTATGTGTGTATGTAGGGGTGTGTGTGTGCACGTGTGTATGTAGGGGTGTGTGTGTTTGTGTGTGTGTAGGGAGGTGTGTGTTTGTGTGTGTGTGTTTGTGTATATGTGTGTGTGTATGTGTGTGTGTATGTGTGCGTGTGTATGTGTGTGCATGTGTGTCTGCGTGTGCATATATATGTGTGTGTATATATGTCTGTATGTAGGGATGTGCATGAATGGGTGTATGTGTGTGTGTATGTGTGTGCACGTGTGTGTCTTTGTATGTGTATATATGTGTGTATGTAGGGGTGTGTGTGAGTGGGTGAATGTGCGTGTGTGTGTATGTGTCTGCGTGTGTGTGTCTGTGTGTGCGTATATATGTGTGTGTATATGTCTATATGTAGGGATGTGTGTGTGTGCGCGCGTATGCGTGCGTGTGTCTGTGTGTGCGTATATGTGTGCTGTGTGTGTGTATATGTATGTGTGTGTGCATTTGTTTGTGTGTATATGTGTGTGTGTCTGTGTTTGTGTGTGTATGTGTGTGTATGAGAGAGTTTGCGTGTATGTGTGTCCACATGTGTGTCTATGTGTATGTATATATGTATGTATGTAGGAGTGTGTGTGAGTGGGTGAATGTGTGTGTGTGTGTGCTTGCATATATGTATGTGTATATGTGTGTGTATATATATGTCTGTATGTAGGGATGTGTGTGAATGGGTGTATATGTGTGTATATGAGAGCGTGTATGTGTGTGCACGTCTGTGTCTGTGTATGTGTATATATGTATGTATGTAGGGGTGTGTGTGAGTGGGTGAATGTGCATGTGCGTGTGTATGTGTGTGCGTGTGTGCATCTTTGTGTGCATATGTATGTGTGTGTATATATGTCTGTATGTAGGGATGTGTGTGAATGGGTGTGTGTGTATGTATGTGTGCGTGTGTGTGTGTAGGTGTGTGCGTGTGCATGTGTGTGTATGTAGCGGTGTGTGTGTGTACATGTATATGTGTATATGTAGGGGTGCGTGTGTGTGTGTATGTGCCTGTCTGACTGTGTCTGTGTTTGTAGGTGTGTGTTTGTGTGTGTGTGTGTATATGTGTATGTAGGTGTGGGGATGTGTGTGAATGGGTGTGTGTGTATGTATGTGTGCGTGTGTGTGTGTAGGTGTGTGCGTGTGCATGTGTGTGTATGTTGTAGGAATGTGTGTGTGTGGGGATGGTGTGTGCCTCTGTGTTTGTAGGTGTGTGTTTGTATGTGTGTGTGTGTATATGTGTGTATGTAGAGGTGTGTGTGTGTATGTGTATATATGTAGGTGTGTGTATGTGCTTGTGTGTCTGTGTCTGTGTATGTGTGTGTGTGTGTGTTTGTGTGTGTGTGTCTGTGTGTGTGTCTGTGTGTGTGTGTGTGTCTGTGTGTGTGTGTGTCTGTGTGTGCGCACGCAGATGTGCAGGTGTGCATACCTCATCACAGAACAGGACAGATTAGAACAAAATGCCCCTGTACACAAGTCCTCTTGCAACACTCATGCGTGTAACTACAGGATAAGTGACCAAAGCATTGCCAGCATCTATCCCCCAGTGACGGTCAGCACCATCAGGAGGGGAGGGCAGGGGATGGTCACCAATATCCAGGCCAATAGTGATGCCTGAAAAGCTACAGTGATACAGATAGTCTTTTCATTATGACATTGGTGCTTGTGGGACCTGATGATGTACACATTAGGTGCCCTACATCACAGCAGAGACTATGCTTCGAAGACTTTACACTGTCCGTATGCATGAGGACTGTTATTTATATAATAAGTATTATCGTAAATGAGTAATGCAGAGAATGCAGTGATCTATCTGATCAACAATAAGTTGTAACCACAGAGAGATGGAGGGGTTAATGGAGATGACACACCTCAGATGACATGGTGCAGCTGGTCTGAGCTAAAGACGTGACCCTTTCCTATTACTCTGTCTGCTGGTCCTCACTGTCCTCGTTGTCCTCACTGAAGAATGTATTCCACTCAGCCCAAGCACCCTTTCTCTCTGCCTTTCGCTCTCAGCCTCCAGGTTCCCTTGCTCTACAGTCATGAACGTTCTACGCCAACCATTCTTGGTGATATTCCTTGTTCCTCCCAGTCAGCTTGCCCTCCTGTTCCCCCCTTATTGCCCCTTCCCTGTTCAAAAAAACCTCCATACTGAAAGCTGCAAACTCTAACAGCTCCTGACAGATACCAACAAAGACAGACAGCTCCAATGACACGTGTCCCTCCAGTTTGCCCTTTCTGACACTTGCTACTCATCAGAGCCAAGACTTTTCTTTGATTATTTCATGGGATGTGGGCGTCGCTGGCTGGGCCCAGCATTTATTGCCCATCCCTAGTTACCCCCTTGAGAAGGTGGGGGTGAGCTGCCTTCTTGAACTGCTGCAGTCCATGTGCTGTGAGTTGACCCACGATGCCCTTAGGGAGGGAATTGCAGCATTTTGACCCAGCGACACTGAGGGAACGGCGATATATTTCCAAATCAGGATGGTGAGTGGCTTGGAGGGGAACTTGCTGGGGATGAGGGTCCCATGCATCTGCTGCCCCTTGTCCTCCTAAATGGAAGTGGTCATGGGTCATGTCACATGTCCTGAAACTTGGTGAGTCGCTGCATCTTTGATTGGTGAAGGAAGACGTGGATGTGGAATGTTGAATGTAATCTCTTTGGAGAGACAAAAAAATAGAAATACAGGCTGTTTACAGAATCATGGAATTATACAGTGCAGAAAGAGACCCTTCGGCCCACTGGAACTGTGCCAATTCTTGGAAAGAGCAACCTCATAATCTCACTCCCCTGCTCTCTCTCTTCTTTTCAAAATTTATCACCTGACACTCCAGTGCGTTAAACTTGGCCTGTCTGTTAATGTATTTTTTGTAGTTTGATGCTATCCTCAGCCCATAAGACTTAGGAGCAGAAATAGGCCATTCAGCCCATTGAATCTATTCTATCATTCAATGAGATCGTGGCTGATAATCCTCAACTCCACTTTCCTGCCTTTTCCCCCATAACCTTTGATTTCTTTACTGATTAAATCTGTCTATCTCAGCCTTGAATACACTTGATGACCCAGCCTCAACAGCCCTTTTGGGGTAAAGAATTCCACAGGTTCACGTCCTACTGAGAGAAGAAACTCCTCCTCGTTGCTGTCATAAATGGATGGCCCTTTACTCTGGTCCTAGACCCTCCCACAAGGGGAAGCAACCTCTCCACAGCTAATCTGTCAAGTCCTCGTAGAACCTTGCATGTTTCAATCAGATCTCCTTTCATTCATCTAAACTCCACTGTATACAAACCCAACCTACTCCTCAATAGACAGTCCCTCTATGCCTGGGATCAGCCAAGTGAACCTTCTCTGGACTGCCTCCATTGCTAGTCTATTTTCCCTTAGATAAGGAGCCCAAAACAGTTCACAGAATTCCAGCTGGAGTCTGACCCCACTGCCCTCCTCTCCTGACCTTGTATACTTTTGACAAAGCCTCCCAACTTTTACACTCCAGTCCCTTTGAAACAAAGGCTAATGTTCCATTTGCCTCCTCACTATTTTCCGCATTTCTGAGTTGCCGCCAACTTCCACATTATACCTTGCGTGCTCAAGTCGTGATTGTAAAAGATATAAGAACGTGACATATTGGAAGAATGATCAGCCCATCGATATATATCAGTACTATTATGGGCTTAACTCCAGTTTCCTGACCATTCCCTGTATCCCCCAATTCCCTGAGGAACTGAAACTATCCCCGTCTTAAATATATTCAACGAGGGAGCATTCACAACCCTCTCCAATGAACTACTCAACACGTGAAGTCAGGACTACCAGAATCACCCACCCACCACAAAGTCATCCTTTGGGAATCTGGGACTGATCACCTGTAAAGGGTGGGAGAAGCAGAAACCCTCCCATAACATTGAAGAAGTGTTTAGATGTGCACTAGTAATGCCAAGGCATACAAGGCTATGGGCCAACTGCTAGAAGATAGGATTAGAAAGGTTAGGTGGTTGGTTTTGTCTGGGGTTGAAGCGTTGAGCTGAGGGGTCTTTCCCTCTGCTGCAGATCTCTATGACTCTGTGAGACTAACTTTCCTGGTCAACCCAAGGAGGGTGAGCCTATAAGTAGCTTATTATGACGATGAGATAGCAAGCCAAACCAAATCAGCACTTCCACCCCAACCTGAAGTTCACCTGGACCATCTCTAACACTTCTCTCTCCTTCCTGGACCTCTCTGTCTCCATCTCGGGTAACCACCTAGAAACAGATATCCATTTCAAGCCCACTGACTCCCACAGCTACCTGGAATACACCTCCTCCCACCCACCTTCCTGCAAAAATACCATCCCCTATTCCCAATTCCTTCGCCTCCGTCGCATCTGCTCCCAGGATGAGACATTCCACTCCCGTACATCTCAGATGTCCTCATTCTTCAAGGACTGCAACTTCCCCCCCACAGTGATCAAGAACACCCTCGACCGTGTCTCCCAAATTTCCCGTAACACATCCCTCACACCCCATCCCCGCAATAACAACCAAAAAAAAATCCCCCTCGTCCTCACGTACCACCCCACCAACCTCCGGATAACAACGCATCATCCTCCGACACTTCCGCCATCTGCAATCCGACCCCAATGCCAAAGACACTTTTCCCTCCCCACCCTTGTCTGTTTTCCAGAGGGACCACTCCCTCCGCGACTCCCCTGTCTGCTCCACACTCCCCTCCAGCCCCACCACACCCGGCACTTTTCCCTGCAACCGCAGGAAGTGCTACACCTGCCCCCACACCTCCTCCCTCACCCCAATCCCAGGCCCCAAGAAGACTTTCCACATCAAGCAGATGTTCACCTGCACATCTGCCAATGTGGTATACTGCATCCGCTGTACCCGTTGTGGCTTCCTCTACATCAGGGAAACCAAGCGGAGGCTTGGGGACCGCTTTGCAGAACACCTACGCTCAGTTCACACTAAACAACTGCACCTCCCAGTCGCGAACCATTTCAACTCCCCCTCCCATTCCTCAGATGACATGTCCATCCTGGGCCTCCTGCAATGCCACAGTGATGCCACCCGAAGGCTGCAGGAACAGCAAATCATATTCAGCCTGGGAACCCTGCAGCCCAATGGCATCAATGTGGATTTCACAAGCTTCAAAATCTCCCCTCCCCCAACCGCATCCCAAAACCAGCCCAGCTCATCCCCGCCTCCCTAACCTGTCCTTCCTCTCACCTATCCCCTCCTCCCACCTCAAGCTCCACCCCCATCTCCTATCTACTAACCTCCTCCCGCCCCCGTGGCCTGTCCATCCTCCCTGGACTGACCTATCTCCTCCCCACCCCCCTACCTACACTCACCTTTACTGGCTCCGTCCCCGCCTCTTCGACTTGTCTGCCTCCTCTCCACCTATCCTCTCCTCTATCCATCTTCTTATCCGCCTCCCCCTCTCTCCCTATTTATTTCAGAACCCTCTTTACCCCCTCTCATTTCTGATGAAGGGTTTAGGCCCGAAACGTCAAGATTTCCTGCTCCTCTGATGCTGCTTGGCCTTCTGTGTTCATCCAGCTCCACACCTTGTTATCTCAGCATCATTACCAATAGATTCACAATGCACTGAAATTAAAATATTCAATGACCCACAAATTGTTCCTGAACAGACTTCAAGTACAACAAATATTGGAAAACAAGTTTGTAACTTAAAACAAAAAATAACAATTTATGATTCATAATGTTAACTTCAGCTGGGCTAAAGAGAAACAAAATAATCTAATTAATATCTACAATCTAACTCTAGCCTTTGTGGATGAACACCGCACAGACAGGCACAGTTAAGGGATAAATTAAAAAGAAAACTTTCGAATTCAAACAATGAATGCCAGACCTTTATGAAATCCTTGGAGTGTGAGATGTTCACAGGCACATGGACCTAAAGGTGTTGCTCAAATTCCAAAGTCAGCGGTGAATGCAAACAACTTCTGCAGACCATCCATAAATATTGACTTACTTCTTACAGGCTTTTCTCAGGAATGACACTCTCAGAACATTCAACAATTCAATAACTGGAGAGAAAACTCGAGACAGCTAAACAACAATTAGTACAGAAGCTCCCCAAAATCACTAGGCTCCTGCAGCAGAAGTAAAAACCCTTCTTTTCCCTTTTACATTTGCTGTGATTGGCTGGTTGACATGGGTACTCCCTTGACTGAACAACTCATCTTCCAATCAGGCCCGGCAGACTCATTTCTGAAGAAGTGTCCCGACCCGAAATGTCAGCTTTCCTGCTCCTCTGATGCTGCCTGACCTGCTGTGTTCCTCCAGCTCCACACTGTCTTCATCTCTGACTCCAGCACCGGCAGCTCTTACTATCTCATCTTCCAAACAGCTGGCAGCCCTGAGCATAGCAACCGCTCGGTGGCGATTCCTCAGAACGCTACAAAAACAGAAGCTGCTGGAGAAACTCAGCAGTTCCAGCTGCATTCGTGGGGCGAAAGAAAAGCAGACTCGAAATGTTACCTCTGATGCTGCCAGACCTACTGAGTTCCTCCAGCAATTTTTGTTTTTGTTTCAGATCTCCAGGGTCTGCAGTTCTTTGTTTTATCTTGGAACAGTAGTTAAGTTACATGACATTTCAGGCCAGTTTCCGACGGATAACATTTTGCTCGTTTGCTCGCTGAGCTGGTTGCTCTGTGGTGTGCAAGACGTTTCGTTACCATTCTAGGCAATGTCATCAGTGCAACCTCTAGTCAAAGTATTGGTGTTCTGCTCTGCTCCAAATCTATACGATCCTCTGGGGTGGTGGGTCTTTTCACTTCTGCTTCTGTTGTTTTAGCAGCGGTCTGTGTACGGGGTCCATTTCTATGTGTTTGTTAATGGAGTCCTGTGTTGAGGACCAGGCCTCCAGAAATTCCCTTGCATACCTGGTGTTCGTTCGTCCCAGGTACAGTCGCTCTGTCCCAGTCGAACTGACGGCTACCATCCCTAACTGGACAAACAACCTCCCTATCCCATCGCCCAGATGGGTCCGTCAGAGAGGTCTGCTCTACTCTTGGAGATAATGCCATGCCGTCTGTTACCTGCGGCTGGAAGAGCAGCTTAACATCTTCTCTGAAAAATGAACTGGGCCAAGTGAAGTAGGCTACCCTGGGCTGAGTGCTCATGTCTCTAGCACGGTGTTTGACCCAGCTCAGCAGGCAGATTGACTCAGTCAGTGCGGCCCTCACCACTATGTCCTTAGCAATTATTCACTGCTCCTCCCACCACCCCCCAAAACCCTTGAATCTTGGCGGAATCCAGTTCTACCATCAGGTGGCTCAGTGGTTAGCGCTGCTGCCTCACAGCCCCAGGGACCCGGTTCGATCCCACCATCTGGCAACCGTCTGTGTGGAGTTTGCACATTCTCCCCTGCGTCTGCATGGGTTTTAGCCGGGTGCTCTGGTTTCCACCCACGGTCCAAAAGTGTGCAGGTTAGGGTGGATTGGCCGTGGGAAGTGTGTAGTTTTGGGATTGGGTAGGAGGGTGGGTCTGGGTGGAACGCACTTCGGAGGGTCAGTATGGACTCAATGGGCTGAATGGCCTGCTTCCACACCGCAGGGATTCTATCGGCACTCACGATGCTGCACTGAGCCTAGGGAGGTTGGCCTATTGAACTACAGGTGGCATCACATTCTCACTGGTAGCAATGAGTGCAGCAAGTCGGAGAATGGCGGCACCACAGAAGGAGGTCATTTCAGAGGAGGATCATGGTACGCAGCAACAAAACCAGATAATCCAGTCCTGCAGAACTATGTTGGTACGTGTACACAGTATCAGCAGGGCCAATATAAATCAAAAACAATTTGGGAGTGACAAGCTCAGAAGGCAGATAATTGCACTGTGGCTATATATCTCAGTGATTAAAAGCAGTTTAATTAAAAGTGACTTCTGTTTGCTGCAGACTGATTTCACTAGCACCTTAGAGAGAGCTGCACGTCTGAGCGCTATAAAGCTTTAATCGGCACAGTTTACAATTCACTCTCCATCCCACAGTGTAGGATCGCTCTGGTCTGATCTCAGTCCGACGGAGCGACATTCCAAACTCACAGCAAGGGGAAGCAGATTATGTTCCATTACTCCTGCAATTAGTCAGCAGCGAATGCATTATGAACCCAATGAACGCAACGATAAGGTGCCAAATTGGCAAATAGGAGAATTAATCAGAGCAGGAACAAGGCACAGGTAACCTGGGAAGTCTTAGTTATCCTTCGGCAAATGACATGCCCCTCCCAGCTAATTGCCGTGCCATGCAGAATAGCCCAGGAACACCACGCATTATTTTGGAGATAGCAAGAACTGCAGATGCTGGAGTCAGAGACAACACACAGTGAGGAGCTGGATGAACACAGCAGGCCAGGCAGCATCAGAGGAGCAGGAAAGCTGACGTTTCGGGTCAGGACCTTTCTTGATTTTGGAGCGAGCTTTCAGAGGGAGCACTGATGCAGAGCTTTTCGTTCCTGCAGTGGCTGGATGTAGGAGCGAGGGAGGGGAGGTGGGGGGTGGTCTGTGTCCCATGCACTGACGGTGAGTGATGGGCACCATCCAGCGAAAGTGCACCGGCCTGCTTGTCCCCCTAAGCCTGCCTGCTGACTGAGCTTTTCCTTTTCGATGGTCAGTCCGTTCAAATCCCAGCGCGTTTCGTAATTTCACCAGCCTCCTGCCATCATCTAAGATACGACAGCCCTTTTACCCGACTTATCCATCCCTTTCCTGCCACGCCGGTAGGTTTTTATTATACAGTCACTGGCTGTGCCAGCATTTATCGTCCATCCCTAGTTGACCCCCTTGAGAAGGTGGGAGTGAGCTGCCTTCTTGAACCTCTGCAGTACTCCTGCTGTAGTTTGACCTACAATGCCCTTAGGGAGGGAATTCCAGGATTGTGACCCAGCAATGGTGAAGGAACCGCGATATATTTCCAAGTCAGGATGGTGAGTGGCTTGGGGGGGAACTTATAGATGGTGGTGTTCCCATGTATCTGCTGCCCTTGTCCTTCTAGATGGAATAGGTTTGGAAGTGGGATGGAACTGGGTTTGGAAGGTGCACTTTCAGGAAGTTTAGATGTTGAAGGAACGTTGAACCGGGCGTGACTGTAACTGTGTTGTACCTTATTACATCGTCTCATCTCCTTTCAACGCACCTAACTCCGAAGATCAAAGAGTTTGGAGCTCCGAGAAGGGCTTAAAATCATGTAACGATGATGGAGAACATTCCACCCTCATTCCTGATCAAACTCTTGAATCAAATATCAAATTGGTCCAAATCCCCCAGTCTTCCACCATACATAGTCTTAATCATCCCCCTATAAACCCGACAGGTCTTGATGCAAAAACCAAAACTTTTTATTCTTCTGTATTTGCGAATGTGGAATGCAATTTTGAAAATTGGAAAATAACTTTTTTTAAAAACAACACGGATTGAAAAAGGATTACAACTTGATTGACCTGACCCTAATTACAAGCACTGTCTATACAGCTGCTTGTTTGAGCACTGGCTAAAGTGGAGTTTGCAGACGAACCGGAGACAAGGGGTGTGCAAGTGGGGATTCAGCCAGCAACACGTTGCTCATTGGTCTGCAATCTAGTGATTAGTTAATGATGACAGCCTGCTAACACTGTGCCATTAGATCTTGGGTAATGGAATAGCTTGGTGCTATCAGCAAGAGTGAGAAGCTATCAGATCTCCAACAGCACAGGAACTCTCTCTATTCTCCACAGTAAAGCCTGAAGAAAAGTCAGCTGATTTTTCTTTCAGCCATTGCTGTCAGCTCTGAAGTCAGAGACTTGTATACATGTGAACCAGTCACCCTGCACCTCCTGTAAATCAGTGGAGGCATCTGGAGAAGGAAGATCAAGAAGCAGCATTCTCATCAGCGCAATAATCATCTTGAGTCATGGAACTATTTTCCCAGTTTTCTCTTTGTCCCTTTGTGCGTGCTTGTGTGTGTGTGTGTGTGTGTGTGTGTGTG
>JAHRHZ010000124.1:4559474-4578616 GCA_024137785.1 Ginglymostoma cirratum | reverse complement strand
CAGGATTATAGTGCTGTTAGAAACAAACTAAATTGGCTGCAAATGAGTTAGTGTCTGAAGCAGAGAGGCAAAGGTCCAGAATTTAAGGAAACAACTGAGGGAAACCGATATTCAATTTGAAAGGGTTAAGCAAAGTAAAACAAACGGTGGTGCATGCTGTTTGATATGATCCACCAGTATTCAGGGATTTAGAGCTGTAGACGTCCACAGGACAGAAAATGGCCCTTCAGCCCATTGTGTCTGTCAAACACAGCCACCTAACTGTTCCAATCCCATTTCCCAACTGCGCATCTAAACATTTCAATGTTCTGAGGGCTCCTGCCTCTCCCACCCTTACAGGCAGTGAGTTCCAGATTCCCACCACCCTCTGGGTGTCAACTTTTCTCCTCATGTCTCCTCTAAACCTCCTGCCCCTTTTGTTAAATCTATGTCCCCGGGGGTCATTGAATCCTCCATCAAAGGGAAAAGTTTCTTCCTGTCTGCCCTGTTGATGTGCCTCGTTCGTTTTACACATCTCAGTCATGTTCCCTCTCAGTCTCCTCTGCTCTAAGGAAAACAACCCCAGTCTGTCCAATCTCCCTTCAGAACTGAAACCCTCCAGCCCAGGTAACATCCCGGTAAATCTCCTCTGTACTTTCTCTAGTGGTATAAAGTGGATTCCTGAACTGCACACTCTAGCTGTGGCTTAACCAGCATTTCATACAGTTCCAGTTTAACATCCCTGCTCTGAAACTGTGTCTCAGCTAATAAAGGCAAGTTTACCAGATGCCTTCGCAACCACGTTATCCACCTCCCATAACCTTAACGGAGCAGTGCACATTCACATCGCGGTCTCTCTGATCCTAGGCGTTTCCCAGGGTCCTACCGTCCATCATGTATTCCCTTGCCTTGTCTGTCCTGCCCAAGTGCATCATCTCACATTTACCCAGATTGGGAATTCCATTTGCCGCTGATCAGCCCGTCTGACCAGTCCCGTCTCCCTCCTCCTGTAATCCCGGTCTATCTTCCTCACTGCTGACCACCCCCCTTTAAATTTTTGTGGTGGCCCATATGGATGGAATATTCTGGCGCTGAAATTGATCGATCACATTGCTGTTTTGTGTGATAGACAGAACGTCTTTGCGCTATGACAGCTGCATTGTGCTCAGACGCTGATACTACCGGTGTTGGTACCGCACAGCCAGCTTTAAATGTTGCTCAAATCTTCACCCTTCCAGACTATTGCGATGTAGACGAGGCATTTCTCAGCACCCAGGAGTGACCAATGTAGGGCCATTCCTGACTCTGTGTGATATACGGTGAGCAATGATCCGATGAGGGTAGTCATCATCCCTCAAAAGGCATTTGACACTCCCTATATTGGCACCAAGCAACTGAACAAATGGCTTTCACATCATTTGTAGGACAGAATCGGTAAGGGTGACCATTAAACAGTCCTTGTGGAGACGAAGTCCTACGTTCACATTGAGAACAACCTCCATCGTGTTTATGTGGCACTGTTACTGTGCTGAATAGGACAGACTTTGAACAGATCTAGCAACTCAAGACTAGGCATCCATGAGGCGCTGTGGGCCATTAACAACAGCAGAACTGTACTCCAGCACAAACTGTAACCTCATGGCCCGGCATATCCCCCACTCAACCATTTCCATCAAGTCAGGGGGATCAATGCTGGTTCAATGGAGAGTGCAGGAGGGCATGCCAGGAGCAGCACCAGGCACACCTGAAGATGAGGTATCAACCTGGCGAAGCCACCAAACAGGATTACTTGCACGCCAAAGAGCAAAAGCAGCGAGTCATAGACAGAGCTAAGCGATCCCACTACCAACGGATCAGATCTGACCTCTGCAGTCCTGCCACATCCAGTTGCGAATGGTGGTGGACAATTAAACAACTCACTGGAGGAGGAGGCTCCACAAACATCTCCATCCTCAATGATGGAAGAGCCCAGCACATCAGTGCAAAAGATAAGGCTGAAACATTCGCAGCAATCTTCAGCCAGAAGTGCCGAGTGGATGATCCATCTCAGCCTCCTCCAGTGATCCCCAGCATTACTGTTCAATTCACTGTACAGCCAATTCGATTCATTCCACGTGATATCAAGAAACGGTTGGAAACACTGGATACTGAAAAGGCTATGGGCCCTGACAACATTCCGGCAATAGTACTGAAGACTTGTGCTCCAGAACTTGCCGCTCCCCCTAGCCAAGCTGTTCCAGTACAGTTACAACACTGGCATCTACCCAACAATGTGGAAAATTCCCAGGTATGTCCTGTACACAAAAAGCAGGACAAATCCAACCCGGCCAATTACCGCCCCATCAGTCTCCTCTCGATCATCAGTAAAGCGATGAAAGGTGTCATTGACAGTGCTATCAAGCAGCATCTGCTCAGCAATAACCTGCTCAGTGACGCCCAGTTTGGGTTCCGCCAGGGCCACTCAGCTCCTGACCTCATTACAGCCTTGGCTCAAACACGGACAAAAGGGCTAAATTCCAGAGGGGAGGTGAGAGTGACAGCCCTTAATATCAAGGCTGCATTCGACCGAGTGTGTCATCAAGGAGCCCTGGCAAAACTGGAATCAATGGGTATCAGGGGGCAAACTCTCCGGTGGTTGGAGTCATACCTGACACATAGGAAGATGGTCGTGGTTGTTGGAGGTCAGTCATCTCAGCCCCAGGACATCTCTGCAGGTGTTCCTCAGGGTAGTGTCCTAGGCCCAACCATCTTCAGCTGCTTCACCAATGACCTTCCCTCCATCATAAGGTCAGAAATGGAGATGCTCGCTGACGATTGCACAGTGTTCAGCACCATTCGTGACTCCTCAGATACTGAAGCAGTCCATGTTCACAAACAACAAGACCTGGACAATATCCAGGTTTGGGCTGACAAAGTGGCAAATGACATTCGCGCCACACAAATGCCAGGCTATGACCATCACCAACAAGAGACAATTGAACCATTGTCCCTTGACATTCGATGGTGTTACCATCACTGAATCCCCCACTATCAACATCCTGGGGGTTATCATTGACCAGAAACTCAACTCAACCTACCACATAAACACAGCAGCTACAAGGGCAGGTCAGGGGCTAGGAATACTGCAGCAAGTAACTCACCTCCTGACTCCTCAAAGCCCGACCACCATCGACAAGGCACAAGTCAGGAGTGTGATGGAGTACTCCCCACTTGCCTGGGTGGGTGCAGCCCCAATAATGCACAGGAAGCTTGACACCATCCAGGACAAAGCAGCGCACTTGACTGGCACTAGATCCACAAGCATCCAGTCCCTCCACCACTGACCCTCAGTAGCAGCAGTGTGTACTATCTACAAGGTGCACTGCAGAAATTCACCAAAGATCCTCAGACAGCACCTTCCAAACCCACGACCATGTCCATCCAGAAGGACAAGGGCAGCAGATACACGGGAACACCAGCCCCTGCAAGTTCCCCTCCAAGCCACTTACTATCGAGACTTGGAATTTTATTGTCATTCCTTCACTGACACCGGATCAGAATCCTGGAATTCCCTCCCGAAGGGCATCGTGGGTCAGCCTACAGCACATGGACTGCAGCGGTTCAAGAAGGCAGCTCACCCCCACGTTCTCAAGGGGGCAACTTGGACTTGCAGAGACAACAGTAATGCCGAAGCTTCCTTCTCCCACTGTCAATTATTTCTTCTGATGTTGGTTTCATTTCTTAAAGTAGTACCCCCACTGGATTCTCTGTTCCTGATTCATCATCTTACCAGAAGACAGCTATACACTCCCTGACTCACCAGCATCAACTGGAATTTTCAAAGGCGTGGTAATGTCTTGGATGGTCAATACTTGTTCACTTTAACAGATTTGCTATCTGAAAGGCTGCTTGGAGACTCTCCCACATACCAATCAGTCCATCACACAAACCAGCCTCCCTTCCATTGACTCCACCTCCACTTCCTGCTGCCTCGGGAAAGCAACCAACATCATCAAAGACCCCTCTTACCCTGGTCATACTCTCTTCCAGTCTCTTTCATCGGGCAGGAGCTGTGAAAGTTTGTATACACATACAAACAGATTCAAGAACAGCTTCTTCCCAACTGCGAACAAACTTTTGAAAGGACCTCTCTAATGTTAATGTTGATCTCTCTCTGCACCTTCTCAGCAGCTGTAACACTGTGCCCTGCGCTCTGCTCTGTTACCCTGATGCACTTGTACTGTACGATCTGCCTGTCAAGCACAGAACACAACACTTTTCACTGTACCTCGGTACACACGACAGTCGTAAACCAAATCAAATCAATCTCATTTTGTTTTTAGCTTGTACTAAGGTTAGATAGGACGTAGTAATATAACTTCAAATCTCCAAGAAATCATATACTTCCCTGTTTAGTTTTAAGAACAGGGAATTCTGTCAGAGCCGTCAGTTTTGGCTATTGGGTATGACTGAGGTATCATTGGTGGGTCAGGCATGAGGCAAGTAACAGCAAATACCTCTCGAGGGCAGCGATGGGTCAAATAGGATTTTATCCTCAAGGAAGATGTCGAGTCTACATCTGGTGCTTTTTACTGGTGACTGAGGGCAGACGCAGGCAAATCTTTGCCATTCAAAACTCTGACCAGGAGGGCGCAAAAGTCAGATAGCTCTGTCAGCTGGCCTGAAATGAAACACAGTCCTGCTGGTAGGTTCCACGACCAGAAATAATTATTACTGTCATTACTGAAAGATCTGTACGACCAATGGCAATGCAAAGGGTGGGCGTGGGAATCCAGTGCAGAGTAAGAGTCCACCCCAGTGTGATACCAGGTAGTTACAAAACACATACAGGGCTACATGTCATTGTGCTGAATATATGACACGTGCCCAGGGGAGACAATCATTTCAGCAAGATTTCTGGAATAGCCATGGGAAAGGATTCATTTGGTTTTGTAACGGAAATGTATTTAGTCCTGAAGGTGGATAACAGAGGCTGCACTTCCCACAATCACAGCAGACTCAGTGATCACAACCAGGTACAGGATCCTAGCCATACACAGACTTCCAGTGGAGTTAGCATCAGACAATGGTGAGGATATCAGGATGTTCACTTTAGAGAGAGGCATTATCTCTATCATCAGTGGACGGGGAGGCAGAAAGGGCACTCCAGAGGCGAGCACGATCAGTTACTGAGTGGCTCCAGGGCACTTGCTGGTCGGATTGTGAACAGGGAGCTGGTTTAGAATCAAAACTGTCCATTATAGAACACAACCTCAGGTCAACAGAATCTCTGCAAGACCACCAGGAGGAGGGAGAGCAACTGGAGAGAAGACACAGCAAAGATTGTACACACAGTGGGGAAGCAAACCATTCAGCCCATCGAGTCCACACTGAGCCTCTGAAGACGAGCATCCTACCCAGACCTAGCCCCCTATCCCTGCATCCCCCACGTCCCTGAACACAACAGGCAATTTAGCATGGCCAACCCACCCTAACCTGCACATCTTTGGACTGTGGGAGGAAACCCATACAGATGTGAGGAGAACATGCAAACTCCACACAGACAGTCACTCAAGGGTGGAATCAAACCCGGGTCCCTGGCGCTGTGAGGCAGCAGTGCTAACCACTGAGCCACCCTAGTCTTTACAGTCACTAATAACATTGCTTCCATTATTATTACCATCTCCTGCCACCTCAAATCTCCAAGTCCCAGAGATCGACCTGATCGGCCTGAAAACCAGGGCAGAACGCCTCATTCAGGAAGTTAGCTGGCCCGCAGTGATCAGACAAACAGATCCGGTTTGTCTTCAGGGAGTCACAACTCTCCCTGAAGAGACCTTCAGCGGGAATAGGAAGCCCTCTGATCTTCCTCGAGCAGGGGAGTGAGAGCAACTGTGCTGATTACAGATTGTGGGAAGGCGGCAGCCAGGCTACATCGGAGGGTGATACGGCTACACCAGGCATGGTCCAACAATACCTGCCCCATTTAGAACCCAAGTGAATCTCCCAGGAGGGGCAGTCAGAGCCCCGGTGAGATGTCTGAGGTGGTGGGAGATGGCAATAACTTTTCATTTATTCATTCATTCATAGGATGTGGGCATCACTGGCCAGCATTTCCTGCCCATCCCTAATTCCCCAGAGGGCAGCTCAGAGTCAACCACATTGCTGTGGGTCTGGAGTCACATGTAGGTCAGATCAAGTAAGGATGGCAGTTTCCTTCCCTAAAAGGACATTAGTGACCTAGATGGGGTTTTCCCCGGACAATTTGGCAATGGATTTGTGGTCAAGATTAGATTCTTAACTCCGGATATTTTGTTGAATTCAAATTCCACCATCGGCCGTGGTAGGATTTGCACCCAGGTCCCCGGAATGTCTTCTGGCTGTCTGGGTTAACAATGATACAATAATGTCTTCGCCCATTATAAAAGTTAAGTAAGTAAGTATAGGACACCACTGGAATAATGTGGGCCAAGTCAAGGGAATCCCGTCGTATATCACAGAAATCATGGCGATATAACTGAACCCATGACCCAGACACCAGTAAGAGAGAAGGTACCAGCCTGGTGTGAGCATGTGAAGAGACAGAGGTCTAAGGCACTGCAACAGAAAGCTGTATCTGAGACCCTACATGTACAAATCTATATAAAGGAGTGTTACAAAGAGTCTTGTCTAGAGATTAAGGAGCAAGCAATATCAGGGTCAGTGTATGTGCAAATAGCTACAGGTACTTGTATATAAAGATGGCTGAGTGGTTAGTGCTGCTGCCTCGCAGCACCAGGAGCCTGGGTTCGATTCCACCCTTGGGTAACTGTCTGTGTGGAGTTTGTGCATTCTCCCCGTGTCTGCGGAAACACAGTGATTGCAACTTGTGCAGGACAACATGCTCCACATGCTGGTTGACATCAATAATGTGATGCCACAGATTTTGGGAACTGCCGTGGTGTAAGCAGTAGTGTCCCTGATTCCCAGTCAGATAGGGTGTGTCTGAACAGCTTGAATCCAGTTATTGACGTGCAAATGCCCAGGATGCAGAGATACTCCAGAGTGCTGTGTGTCAGCAGCAGTGTAGGGCTAAAAGCACAGAAGGCATAACAGCCCTCTTTCAGACATTATCTCCCTGATGCTCTCTCTCTCTCTCATACACACACACACTCTGGAGCCTTCTGGAATACTGTGTGCAGTTTTGGTCTCCCAGTTACAGGAAGGATATTATTAAGCTGGAGAGGGTACAGAAGAGATTTACCAGGATGTTGCCGGGAATGGAGGGTTTGAGTTATATGGATAGGCTGGGACCTTTTTTCACTGGAGCGTGGGAAGTTGAAGGCCAATCCTATGGAGATTTATTTTTAGACCAGTAAGCCTTACTTTGGTTGTGGGTAAAGTGTTGGAAAGGATTATAAGAGATAGGATTTATAATCATCTGGAAAGGAATAATTTGATTAGGGATAGTCAACACGGTTTTGTGAAGGGTAGGTCGTGCCTCACAAACCTTACTGAGTTCTTTGAGAAGGTGACTGAACAGGTGGATGAGGGTAAAGCGGTTGATGTGGTGTATATGGATTTCAGTAAAGCGTTTGATAAGGTTCCCCACGGTAGGCTATTGCAGAAAATACGGAGGCATGGGATTGAGGGTGATTTAGCAGTTTGGATCAGAAATTGGCTAGCTGTAAGAAGATGGGAAATGTTCATCCTGGAGTTCAGTTACTAATGGTGTACCGCAAGGATCTGTTTTGGGGCCACTGCTGTTTGTCATTTTTATAAATGACCTGGATGAAGGCGTAGAAGGATGGGTTAGTAAATTTGCAGATGACACTAAAGTGGGTGGAGTTGTGGATAGTGCGGAAGGATGTTGCAGGTTACAGAGGGACATAGATAAGCTGCAGAGCTGGGCTGAGAGGTGGCAAATGGAGTTTAATGCGGAAAACTGTGAGGTGATTCACTTTGGAAGGAGTAACAGGAATACAGAGTACTGGACTAATGGTAAGATTCTTGGTAGTGTGGACGAGCAGGGAGATCTCAGTGTCCATGTGCATAGATCCCTGAAAGTTGCCACCCAGGTTGATAGGGTTGTTAGGAACGCGTACGGTGTGTTAGGTTTTATTGATAGAGGGATTGAGTTTCGGAGCCATGAGGTCATGTTGCAGCTGTACAAAACTCTGGTGCGGCCGCACTTGGAGTATTGCGTACAGTTCTGGTCGCCGCATTATAGGAAGGATGTGGAAGCATTGGAAAGGGTGCAGAGGAGATTTACCAGGATGTTGCCTGGTATGGAGGGAAGGTCTTATGAGGAAAGGCTGAGGGACTTGAGGCTGTTTTTGTTAGAGAGAAGAAGGTTAAGAAGTGACTTAATACAGACATACAAGATGATCAGAGGATTAGATAGGGTGGACTGTGAGAGACTTTTTCCTCGGTGGTGCGGCTAGCACGAGGGGACATAGCTTTAAATTGAGGGGTGATAGATATAGGACAGATGTCAGAGGTAGATTCGTTACTCAGAGAGTAGTAGGGGCATGGAATACCTTGCCTGCAGCAGTAGTAGACTCGCCAACCTTCAGGGCATTTAAATGGTCATTGGATAAACATATGGATGATAATGGAATAGTGTAGGTTAGATGGGCTTCAGATTGGTTTCACAGGTCAGTGCAACATTGAGGTTTGAACGGCCTGTACTGCGCTGTAATGTTCTATGTTCTATGTTCTAAAAAATGAGAGGTATAGAAAAGGTGAATGGCGGGAATCTTTTCCCTAGTGTGGGGGGTTTCAAGACTAGGGGTGATATTTTTAAGGTGAGAGGAGAAAGATTTGAAACAGACATGAGGGGCAACTTTTTTACACAGAGAGTGTTTCATGTTTGAAATGAACTTCCAGAGGAAGTGGTGGATGGGGGTACAGCTACAATGTTTAAAAGACATTTGGATAAGTTCATGAATGGGTGGACGCTGGGAAGTTGTTTCCGTTAGGTGGGGATACTAGGACCCGTGGGCACAGCCTTAGAATTAGAGGGGGTCGATTTAGAACGGAAATGAGGAGACACTTCTTCAGCCAGAGAGTGGTGGGCCTGTGGAATTCATTGCCACGGAGCGCAGTAGAGGCCGGGACGTTGAATGTCTTCAAGGCAGAGATTGATAAATTCTTGATCTCGCAAGGAATCAAGGGCTATGGGGGGAGTGCGGGTAAGTGGAGTTGAAATGCCCAACAGCCATGATTAAATGGTGGAGTGGACTCGATGGGCCGAATGGCCTTACTTCCACTCCTATGTCTTATGATCTTATGGTCTTATGAATAAGAAATGTCTGGGCCAAGGGTAGGCAGGTGGGACCAGTTTAATTTGGGATTATGGGCAGCATGGACTGGTTGGACCGAAGGGTCTGTATCTGTACCATATGACTGAATGAGCCAAAGTGCCTGAGTGGTTAGCATTGCTGCTTCGTAGCATCAGGGATCCTGGTTCAATTCCAGCCTTCGGTGATCCTCTGTATGAAATCTGCGAGTTGGCAGTGTGTGTTTCCCCACCCCATCCAAAAATTTGTGGATTGGCCAAGGGGGAAATAGAGGGTCAGTGTAGACTTGATGGGCCGAAGGGGGAATTATATGATTCAAAACTGTCTTTTGGGACAGAGCTAGTGAGACGGGCCTGCTGCATTTGCAGCATTCCACCACATGATGGAGCAGTGAACCCTCTCCTGGCCAGACAACCCAATCGCAGCAATCCCCAGCTGCTGCCACATGGTGGCGCCGCGACACAAGAAATTCAGCAATGTATGTCCTTCAACACAACAACAACTTAGATTTATGTAGCACCTTTATCAGAGTGAAATGCCCCAAGGATCTTCAGAGGGACGATATCAAAAAACACTTGGCATCAAGCCACAAAAGGAGATGGTATGTCAGAGGACCAAAATCCTGGGCAAAGAAGTAAACTTCAAGCAGTGGCTTAAATGAGGGAAGCGAAAGGGGGGATAGAGACAAATATGTCAAGGGGGAGGGGTGCTCCAGAGCCTGGGGGTCCCAAGCAACTGATGGTGTGGCCGGCAATAGGGAAGAAATTAAGATCAGCGATGTACAAGAGGCCAGGATTGATGAGAATTCAGAGGGACGTGGGCTCAGAAGAGATTCCACAGGTAGGGAGGGATGAGGATTTGAAAGCAAGGATAAAAATTTTAAAAAGATAAGGCCAAAGCTCTGTGTGTCAAACAGCGAAAGCAGCGAGTGACAGACAGAGCTGAGCGATCCCACAACCGACGGATCAGATCAAAGCTCTGCAGTCCTGCCACATCTGGTTGCGAATGGCTGTGGACAATTAAACAACTCACTGGAGGAGGAGGCTCCACAAATATCCCCATCCTCAATGATGGAAGGGCCCAGCACATCAGTGCAAAAGATAAGGCTGAAGCATTCGCAGCAATCTTCAGGCAGAAGTGCTGAGTGGATGATCCATCTCGGCCTCCTCCAGTGGTCCCCAGCATCACAGATACCAGTCTTCAGCCAATTCAAATCACTCCAAGAAACGGTTGGAGGGACCAGATACTGCAAAGGCTATGGGCCCTGACAACATACCGGCAATAGTACTGAAGACTTGTGTTCCAGAAATTGTAAGGAAAGGCTGGATATGCTGGGAGTATTTGCACTGGCGTGTAGGAGGTTGAGAGGTGACCTGATAGAAGTTTATAAAATCATGAGGGGTTTGGATAAAGTTGATGGTAGTTTTCGTTTCCCTAAGATGGGGAATTTCAAGACTAGGGGGTCCATTTTTAAGGTGAATGGAGAGAGTTAAAAAATACACGAGGCAAATTTTTTACACAGAGGATGGTTTGCATGTAGAATGAATTTCCTAATGAAGTGGTGGATGTGGGTACAATTACAATGCTTAAAAGATATTTGGATAGATATATGAATAGGGAAGGTTTGGACAGATATGGGCCTGGAGCAGGCATGTGACACTAGCTTAGTTTGGGATTATGTTCGGCATGGACTGGTTGGACCGAAGGGCCTGTTTCCGTGCTGTATGTCTCTACGACTCTAAATTGCAGTTACCCTAGCCGAGCTCTTCCAGTCCAGTTACAACACTGGTATCTACCTGACAATGCGGAAAACTCCCAAGTATGTCCTGCACCTAAAAAGCGGGACAAATCCAACCCAGCCAATTACCGTCCCATCAGTCTACTCTCGATCATCAGTAAAGTGATGGAAGGTGTCATTGACAGTGCTGTCAAGCAGCATCTGCCCAGCAATAACCTGCTCAGTGATGCCCAGTTTGGGTTCCCCCAGGGCCACTCAGCTTCTGACCTCATTACAGGCTTGGTTCAAACTTGGACAAAAGAGCTGAATTCCAGAGATGAGGTGAGAGTGACAGTCCTTGACATCGAGGCCGCATTCGACCGAGTGTGGCATCAAGGCGCCCTGGCAAAACTGGAATCAATGGGTATCAGGGGATAAACTCTCTGGTGGTTAGAGTCATACCTGACACATAGGAAGATGGTCGTGGTTGTTGGAGGTCAGTCATCTCAGCTCCAGGACATCTCTGCAGGAGTTCCTCACGGTAGTGTCCTAGACCCAACCATCTCCAGCTGCTTCATCAACACAGGTCATGCTTTAATCATGTGGTTTGATGCTTTACTTTGACAGACTGGTCAAGGGGAAGTCAAAATCAAGAACTAGTTCAGGCTTTAGGAGGTGAAAGATGCCAATATCCCAGAGGCTGCTCTGTCATTTGACGGTGAGAGAGAGAGAGAGGTGGTGTGTTTATCCTAAGGGTCATCGCACTTCATGGTGGAGGGCAGGGTCAAGAAGCCAGGAGTTGACATGAAGATCTCATCTCAGTCTATCCACATGACCTCAGCTTGTACAGAAATGGAGCCCATTGGCATCACTTGTCATCGCAAACCAGCTGTCCAGCCAACCGAGCTAACTGACCCTCGCTGAGAGTACCATTCATTATACATTGATGGTAAATACAGCCACATATGGCACTCGTAGGCTCTGGCTTATGGTCACAACAGGTAAAGACTAATCCATCTATCTTCCTACGTTCATATCCTTTCCAGACCCTCTCTCCATCAAGGAGGTTGAAGTTTACTTCCAGAGTTTTATAACTCTTGTACCACTGCCTTCTCTGGGGCAATTAGGGGTGGGCAATAAATGCTGGCCCTGGCAGCGATACCTACATCCCAAACTTTTTCAAAATATGTCTTTAGGTCTGAAACACTTTGGGTAAAAGACAGAAGGACAGAAAGCAGTGAGTCGCGATGATTAGTCAATCTTCAAATTGCAAAGGGAAAAGCCAATGGTGTCCCCAGGGGTCAGTGCTGTCTAAAGGACTTGGACATTGAAACTCAAAGTAATATAACAGCCATTAGCACCGATATCAATTGGATGAGTTTCATGCCAATTGAGTGTAACAGGGTATCGATAGCCTGGTGGAATGAGAGTTGAGTGGCAGAAGGGATTTAATACAGAGAATGATGAAATGATATGTGCCAGCAGGATTGTGAGGGGGAGACAATATCGACTGAACAGCACAATTCGAAAAGGTGGAGGGACCGAGAGAACATGCTTGACTGTTACGAAGGTGGGCAGGGCAATTGTGAGGTGGAAGGCGGGAAGCTAAAATGTGTGGTTCTTTAAAGAGATTTGTGCTTCGTCTGTACTTAGACATTTTTCTTACCAAAAATATAAGTCTGCGAGCAGCAGTGAAGTTGTACAGAAAGCCTCCATGTCAAAAATGCCTTATAGGTGGCAGGCAAAACAGCAGCTGTGCCTTGATGTTGTGGCAACAAGTTCGAATTCAGCCAATTAATTCAAACAAAGCGTCGAGAAACAAAAAGGCAATTGAACTTAAATCTGATGGTGTTGACAACCAGAAACCAATCATATGATAAAACTTTGACTATGTCGTTATGGGTATATAAGATGAGGAATGGCGAGGAGAGACAACTTGCCTAGTTAGCACCATTCAGCTCTCAGAGAAAGCCCATCTAATTAATCAAAAGGCATCACAGTATTTTAGCTCCGAGTCCTCATTGAACAAATTATAGAGATAAAGCATCCCTGACAGCAGAATTAACAGAAGAAAGGTGTTTATGAAGAGCGCAGAGACTACAGAATATTCAAGAACACAGTCAGTGCAAACTTGGAGAGATGGATTAATATCTTATTGCTTCTCATTAGTTGGGTTTATATTAGCGGGACATATCCTTATTTAAACAGCATTCCAAGAGAATTTAGACCACTCAGGGAGTAGTTGGTAGTTGAAGGGGAAGTTGTTGGTTTGTTAGTAATTTTTTTAATTTGTTCATTGTTGAGTTAAATAAATAAATTGTTTCTTTTTACTTGCAAACCGGAGATCAGGGATTTTCTTTCTTTCAACCTCCATTCTTTTAATAGATTACAAAGGGAAAGGTGAGCTTCTCTGGGTGTTTCAGGGCTACCACAGAATCCCTACAGTATGGAAACAGGCCCTTTGGCCCAACAAGTCCACACCGACTTGCAGTGAAGGGGACCCAGACCCATCCACCTATAACCCACCTAATCTACGCATCCCTGAACACTATGGGCAATTTAGTATGACCAATTCACCTAGCCTGCACATTTTTGCAATGTGAGAGGAAACCAGAGCACCCGGAGGAAACCCACACAGACCCAGGGAGAATGTGCAAACTCCACACAGGCTGGAATCGAACCCAGGCCCCCAGCGTTGTGAAGCAGCAGTGCTAACCACTGTGCCACCATGCCACCCAAATTAAAGTTGTTAGAGAAATTCAGAGAGAAAAATTATTAGACGGAACCCCTACTCCCGTCATAACAGATCGAGGCTTGTATTTTAGTTTAATTATCAGAGGAGTTTGACCATTTCCCGTCGTACCAGTGACAATCTCTCAAGGTGCTGTGACATATTAAGAGACTAACTGAAAGGATGTGGGATCTTTGGCATCCAGAATGGAGGCATCGAGCAGAAAACAGGACAATTTGCCAAATCTGTGGAAAGCTTTGAACAGGGCCACAATTAAAGTATTTTGTCCACTTCCGGTCACCACTCTTTAGGAGAGGAGTTGCAGGCGAGATTTCCCGGGATTTTAGTAACATGATCAGGTTGGGGAAGGTGGGGATAACCTCCTTGGAGTGATGGAGATTGAGGGGAGATGAGGACGATACCAAGCAAGCACAACAGGTTGACAATAGTTAACCACAAAGAAAAACCTTCCCATTAGCTGACGGGACCCAGACTTGAGGCTTTAATGCAGAGGGAAGAACGTGGGGAATAAAGTTTATACGCATCAGATGGTAATGGCCATCCACAGTAGGCGGGGTGTGGTGGGGGTTGGAGAGTAGAGGAAGCCAAGATGGCCAGTGATTTTAACATGAAATCAAGCAGGCACTTAAGGGAAATAAACTTTCAGGACTGTGGCATTTGAGGCAGGGAGTGGTCATAGACTTGATAGACCAAATAGCCTTCTTCTGTACTCGCTTCTGCCGAAATGCATCACTTCACAGTCCTTAAATTCCACCCGTTACCTGCTTTCCCGTTCAGATGGACCATCCCCATCAAGGCAATCCATGAGCAATGCCCTCTGATTGACCTCCACCTTCAGTCTGCAGATGAGCCATTGGCCACAGCACCCTGCTTCCTGACCTCACACCCACGTTTTGACCAAAATGGACAATGCCCCTCTTATTCCCCAATTATGTTAACTAACCTTGAACGTGGAACTTTGTTCAACACTTCCTTAAAATTCACGGAGGCAACATTCGACATGTGCCCCTAATCAACTTTCTTCGTTATTGCATCAAAAAACCTCTTCTGTGAAGTCTCCTTTGCGAGCTGTGCCATCTTCAAGTGCCTGCTCATTCTTGCCTACAATCTGGTTTTCCACACCTTTACTCACTGTCGAGGTTAAACTGACTGAGCTGTTGTCATTAGGGACGTACTTGAATCCTTTTCTCAACTGAGATATCAGCCATTTGCCACTCTACAGGGACCCCTGGCACCTATACCATCATACCCCCTGCACCCGCACCACCCCCTCAGCCCCCACATGTAAATAAAAGGTGACTTGGTACCAGGATGCTGGCCTCTGTGGAGTTTTTTCAGTGGCATCAAGAGAAAAGCAGGCTCCTGAAGAAATTCGCTTACAATAGTTATCCTAGAGTTGGGGTAAGCATTTCTGGCATCAGGCCCTTATTTGGGAAACTTGACTAGTTCTATCCTGCCGTCGATAGACTGGGCCCAGCATGTGGAACGAATGCGTTATGTCTTCCAGGCAAACGACATTGGAGCAGATTAAAAGCAATGAGTAATCCTCCTGACAGCTTGTGGAGACGTAGCTTTGTCAGTCATTAGGAGCCTTACTTTCCCTGAGGCACCAGATACTAAAACCTTTCAAGAGCTGACAGATTTAGTTAAGGAATATTGTGACCCTAAGCCTCCCCTAATCCTGAGACGCTATTGGTTTTACTCGGCAGTTCGAGAACCAGGGGAATCCGTGTCAGGATTTTTGACGAGGTAAGGAAGCCTGGCAGAGGCGTGTGATTTCGGTTTAACCCTTAATGAGATGCTGAGAGACCGGGATTGATGATGTAAACATGCAAAAGCACCTACGAGCTGAAGCCCAATTGGACCACAAACTGGCTTTATCGTCAGAAAAGGCAGCAGGTGGAACACATGAGTTGCAGGGATTTCCAACGGAAGCGGACACCCTGGCCAGGCCGACTGAGTTCGGGGGACACCACTTGAGTGAAGGCGAGTGCATAGACTCACTCAGGACATATCCTGAACAGAGGGACTCTAGGTCCGCCCAAAACTCCAAAACAATGCCAAGCCTCGGCCAAATGGTTATACTTTTTTCCAGGATCTGGGCTGGCAGGCCATTGTAGTTGCTGCTGGAATGCAGACTCGAGACAGCGAAAGATTCTCACTCAGCCTGAAGTAAGTAAGAGAACTCATCGGCCAGTATCCAGGACAGTGCATTCCCTGGAAAGCCCACCTACCCTGAAACAGTTTAGCAACACCCAAATCAGAACGCATTAAAATAAGCGATAATAGGAACTGCAGATGCTGGAGAATCCGAGATAACAAGATGTAGAGCTGGATGAACACAGCAGGCCAAGCAGCATCAGAGGAGCAGGAAAACTTGACGTTTCTAATGAAGGGTCTAGGCCCGAAATGTCAAGCTTTCCTGCTCCTATGATGCTGCTTGGCCTGCTGTGTTCATCCAGCTCCACATCTTGTTATCTCGCATTAAAATAAGCATCTGGTTAAATGGTCATCCCATTCTAATGGAAGTCAATACCGGTGCAGTTGTCTTGGTGATTTTTCTGGACACATTTCCAGTTGCAGCTGACAATACCAGTGTTTGAATGCAGGAAGATCTGGTCCTGGCAAAACTGAAACAGCTAGTGGTGATGGGGGAAACCGAAGGGCGGTCACAAACCAGGACTGAAACCTTTCTGGGCCCAGAGAGACCAGATCACTGCACAGGACGGCATATTATTACAGCGGAGCAAGATTGTTTGTCAATGTTGAGCAATGGTCAGTGCCTGACACTGGTTAAACTCCACCAGGGTCATTCCAAGGGTTTCCAAAATGAAGGTGTTGGTGAGAAGCTATATCTGGTGGGCAGGATTGGATGCCGACGTAGCCATGTTGTTGGGCCAGTGCCCAGAGTGCCAACACTGACAGAAATTACCGCCAGGCATTCCCTCACATTCGTGGGAATGGCCAGGTAAACCCTGGACTCAGTTACACGTCAACTACACAGGACCTTTCATGGGCTCAACATTCTCAGTCATTGTGCAGGCCCACTCAAAGTGGGATGTGCATAGAGTTCATTCACTCTGAGAGCCTAGCTCTGAGGGAGCTGGAGTAGCGTCAATGGCTCTCCAAGTGTGAATAAAGCGTGATGTGGTAACGGGATACCGACCCCTGTGGAGTTATTTCACTTGTGACAGCCCATAATTGGCAGTATTTCGTTCTTGATCAGGTGCAAGCCCCCGTTGCTCCTCTTCCTGAGCCATCAAGCGCTCAAATCAATTTCTAATCTTGCATTTAGTGCAAATTTGTTTGGAGCAGATTGGACGGGAGTCAATTAGCTGACTGGCTGTAATTTCTTGGCTCATTGACAGGAGCTGGGCTCGTCCCAACATGCCCGGTGTTTGAGTGAGAATTCTCCAACCGCGATCGACAGGGGAAGAGAGCAACATTCAGTCTCCCTCTACAGTGGAAAGGCTATGATGTGGTGGTAATATCACTGGGCTTGTCAGCTTTCTAACAATGACAAAAGCCAGGTGAAAGGATAGCCCTTGTTAAAAAGAAAACCGCCTGCTTCACTAAATAGTGAAGCCTGATAAAGTCTCGCTGACTTGTGACCTCCACCCGCACCCCCCCAACCAGATGCACACCAATGCCTTCTTGGCAATTAGGGATGAATTAAGAATTGTGACAAACTATAAAGTAGTCAGTGATGCCCATACTCAATGAATTACTTATATGTATTTTAGGCACAGGCCTTCAAGCAAATGCTCCACCATCTCAATATTATCATAGCTGATTACCCAGCTCAATTTCTCCCTAATCTCCAGGGTGGTCCTGCTATCTCCAGGAGTGAAACTCTAATCTGCAGCGTACTGCTGCCAGCTAAACATCTGGGAGAAAAGCGCTCGCCGACGAAAGCAAATCAACAACAGTTGCTGCGTTTTCCTTTGAAGCCTTCAGATTATAAGTTCTGAGGGGAGGACGTTCAACCATGTGGGGTAGCTGTGAACAGGAGGTCCCACTATAACATCTTCAGGAACCGGGTTCGGTCAATGTTAGCGAACTCAGGCAGGAGTCGGTAGAGCCATAAGTGTCCTTTCCCAGGGCAGAGGAAATGTTATTGGTTCAGGAGGCAGGGCAAAATCCCATTACCAGTGGGAATTGCGCAGTAACAGCTGGGTATTTGTTTTAACGGAGGTAGGGAACCGTCGTATTTTTGCCCTTCTGTCATTGCTTTACACTAACCATACAACCGGTTTTGAAGTATTTGAAGAGGTGTGAAACCACCAGGGAATGGCCTGGGGGAAGCATTTGAGCATTCATTACATGGGGAGGAGCAGCAGAAATATGAAACCTCGAAACAGAGTGAGGGGGACATGACGTGAGACCCTGCACAGGAGCCAGGAGGTGAGGGAATCCCTCCAAATATCCAGACTCCAAATGTAATCAGGCAAGAAATTAACACAAATATCAGCCAGCTCCTGGGCAATAAATACAGAGGCAGACAAACAACATCAAGGTACAGCAGAACACTCCCTTCACAGGAAAATTTAGAAACTGCAGACAGGAACCACACCAGTGAATATACAGCCTCATTAGCACAGCATGAGTGATTGAAATCAAACTAACCCTTACGCAATAGATTGGCTTTACTGCAGAGATCTTTACACTGTTAAACTCTTACAACTACACATGTGATATTCAGTAAAGCTCCCTCTAACCTGTTCCCATCAAATACTCCCAGGACAGGGACAGCACGAGGTTAAATACAGAGTAAATCTTCCTCTACACTGTCCCCATCAAATACTCCCAGGACAGGGGCAGCACAGGGTTAGATACAGAGGAAAGCTCTCTCTACATTGTCCCCGCCCCATCAGACTCTCCCAGGACAGGGACAGCGCAAGGTTAGATACAAAGTACAGCCCGCTCTACACTGTCCCCATCAAATACTCCCAGGTCAGGGACAGCACGGGGTTAGATACAGAGTAAAGCTCTCTCTGCGCTGTCCCCCCACCATCAAACACTCCCAGGACAGGGACAGCACAAGGTTAGGTACAGAGTCGAGCTCCGACAGCACTGTTCCCGTCAAACACTCCCAGCACATGGACAGCACGGGATTAGGTACAGAGTAAAGCTCCTTCTACAGTGTACCGATCAAACAGCACGGGGTTAGGTTTAGGGTAAAATTGCATTGGCTCTGACATGACCAGCCCACCAGAGGGAATGTGAGGTGCACTGTGTGAACGTAAAAGTTTCCTTTTGCACAGTTGGCTCTGCTTCAGCTGCTGGTTCACGAATTAATATTCGGCTGTTGTTCTGTGCTGGGTCCAAGCACACTGCCAATTACACCCACAGTGTCAATTATACCTACCTTGTCAATTATACCCACACTGTCAATTATACCCACAGTGTCAATTATACCCACCCTGTCAATTAT
>JAHRHZ010000124.1:4540299-4554776 GCA_024137785.1 Ginglymostoma cirratum | reverse complement strand
GAGTGGGCTATGTCTGTAAAGTGGGTTATATCTGCTGTGAGAGTGGGGTATGTTTGTAATGTGGGTTATATATGCTGTGAGAGTGGGATATATCTGCTGTAAGAGTGGGGGATGTCTGTAATGTGTGTTATATCTACTGTGAGAGTGGGATATATCTGCTGTGAGAGTGGCGTATGTATGCAATGTGGGTTATATCTGCTGTGAGAGTGGGGTATATCTGTAATGTGGGTTATATCTGCTGTGAGAGTGGAGTATGTCTGTCATGTGGGTTATATATGCTGTGAGAGTGGGGTATGTCTGTAATGTGGATGTTCAGACTTTGTAGACCCTGTTTGGTCATGTCAGTTCTGTATGATGTGAACATGTCTCACTCGAGTAAGCTGCAGTCATTCTCTAGACCACTGGTAACCATGCTGCAGGTACAGTATCGAGCAACAGTTTCACTCCATCCTTAATACCCCAACCATCGCCATGGATGCCCACAAGCACTCCAGCTGGGAACTTTGGTCTCCACACGGCTGTGCACTTGAGAATTACCACAGGCTTTAATTCCACGCCATCAACCATGCAGGATGTACCACCGTGAACCAGGTCCACTTGTGTTCTTTTGTGTTCGCTGGAACTCTCCTTTGACGGTTCGATGGCTGGGAATATCGAAATCACGGATGTGTCGGGCATGTTACTGACGTGCTGGGTAACCGAGCTTCTGCCAACATCTGATAATGCATCGCTGGAAATCAATGGAAAATACCGATATTTGGATTAATAGGTTTACCCTGGACCCACAGAACCACAGCAGCTGGCTGGAATTAAGCAGGAGATTAGCCTTCACCTGATTGAACGGCAAGGTAGGTCACCCTGACTCTTTCGGACCATGCGGGCTTCCAATTGAAAATGTTTGCCTTATCAGGGGTCTGTATCTTCAGCAACTGGAATGTGAAACATGGATGCCACAAAGGGAAGGGCCAACCTGATGCACATGACCTAATGTTACAGCAGCTTCTCCAAATTGGGAAAGATCTGGAGGTGTGTTATGCACTTGAAGGAGAGTGACATCAAACCCTTTGAGATGGTTATTTGTGCCCCCCACACACAGTAAAGGTGTAATTAGCCTGTAAGGTTCTAGTGAGATGTCCACTCTGACTTTATAAACAGAACAGAAATGTTGAATAAAGCCCGGCATCGCTCACTGATTAGAGCTATAGACCTCACATCACCACACCGTTAAAGCACAGCGATATCTTTCCTGCATCACACTCATTGGTTATGCAACTATTAAGCTTCTGTGTTGCTTCTCATGGAATACTTTGAACATCTGTGAGAACAGATCGGATATCCACAAGGTCTGAGGTTGCTATGACAACTGTGTAGTTTCCATGACCTCGTGCTCCGTTACCCTTTTAACCTCATATTACACAGCGTAATTCCAAAGCGAGCAGTTCAACATGTGGCAGAATCTGCGTTTTCCAGAACTCTTCAGTAACCCACTTCTGGTCAGACTCAGCCTGGCCATATGTCCAGGAGTAGTAGCTGCCCTTCAATCTCATTCAATTCAGTTCCAAATGACATGTTGCTGTTTACTCATTCCCCTCCTTCTCAATGCCGCCATCCAACCCCATATTATTTCAGTGCCTGCTCTGTTTCACCAGCCTGACCATCTGACCACCACATCCAAATCTAATCCCAATCTCCTCAAATTTGACAAATCACCCCCAAGGGTAGGTACAGATAGGGGTTACATGCAGAGTGGGGGTCTCTCTATATTGTTGCAGGTATAGACACACTGGAAAAACACCAAGTCCAGTGCTCCCTCAGTACTAACATTCCATGTACTGACCCTCTAAGAGTGCAGGGCTCCCTTATCATAGGCTGATCAGCAGTGCAGCACTCACTCAATATGGACATTCCACAGTGCGCCACAGTACTGCTTCAGTACAGTTTCTCCAACAATGCAGCACTCCCACTATATGGACTCACCAACAGCAACATACTCCTTCTTTGCTGACACTGTGACAGTGCAATATTCCCTCAGTACAGACCTTCTGATAGTGCACCACTCCCAAATTACTAACCCACCATAAGTGCAGCACCCCCTCAGTACTGACCCTCCAACAGTGCAGCACTCCCTCAGCACTGACCCTCAGACAGCGCAGCATTCCCTCAGTACTAACCCACCGTCAATGTAGCACACCTTCAGTACTGACCCTCTGAAAGTGTAGCCCTCCCTCAGTACTCCCTCAGTGCTAACCCACCGACAGTGCTGCACTTTCCCAACACTGTCTGTCTGACTATGCTGCTCTCCCTCAGTAGTGCCTCATGAACTGTGCTGTGTTTCCTCAGTGCTGCCTCGATTCAAACTGGGGGTTTGAATGAACGGATTCAGAGGGAAGTGTGCTGCTTATGGAGCCAAACTGGACACACATTATTCTCAGACGCTACCATTGAAACAGCTTCTGTTTGTTTGCAAAGTGAGCAGTCCCTCAACACAGTTATCAGTCCCAAACACTGTAAAACATGCATGTTATTGTTGTTCAGCTTGGCATTGACTTTTTAACCCTAAATTGTTCCAAATTCCCCATAGTTCTTGCTGCTCCGGAGCTTGATTAGAAGCAGTTGTAATTTAGAAACTGCTCTAACCTATATGCACTTAATCTTGTAACTGATTACGATAATAAGCTAATGTGGGCCCGAACTGCATTCTTGGGATTTAGCTCTTGATTTAAACTGTGCACCACATCTGTACAGTCTCAAAGTATGAAACCAGTTCCATAAATAATTTCCAAAACTGTGAACAAGAAAACGTGAACTGGATACTTGAGACCCACATGGAGAGCTCTTGTTGCTTTTGTTCGACCAGCAATTGCTCAGTCATTCAGTTGACTGTCAGCATTGAACCAATGACTTTCAAATATCTCTTTAAACAAACCTCCCTGGAGGTTTAACTGTCCAACTTGGTTGTAGATATTCACACACTGGTAACCAACATTTCACTGAGAGGCTATTCATCCTGCTGTTTGTCATGAACACCCTTGCACCACAGCATAAGTCTATTAAGGGGGAATGGAAGCACAGTGGTAATGTCATTGGACCAACAATCCAGAAGCTCAGGTTAATGGTCTTTGGGAGAGGAGTTCAAACCTCACCATGCCACCTTAAATTTAAATTGAATCAAATGCAACTGATTAACCTGGAATTGAAAGCTAATCTCAGTAATGGTGTCTCTGATAACTATCACACCATATTAAGGCACAATACAGTCGGGAGCAGAAGCCTGAAACAAGCATGAAGAATACTGGAGAAATTCAACAGGTCTGGTAGCCTGTGTGGGGAGAGAAGTTGAAGCTCAGTATGATACCAGTTCAGAGTTCTGAAGATGATTCATCCAGGACTCGAAATGTATATGTGCTTCTCTCTCCATAGATAAAGTCACAGGTCCTTTGAAATAGGTCCTTTGGTCCAACTTGTCCATACCAACCAGGTTTCCTAAACTGAGCTAGTCGCATTTGCCTGTGTTTGGCCCATATCCCTCTAAACCTTTCCTATTCATATATCTGTCTAAATATCTTTTAAATGCTGTATTTGTACTAGCCCCCACCGCTTCCTCTGGCAGCTCATTCCATACACGCACCAACCGCTGTGTGAAGAAGTCACCCCTTAGGTCCCTTTTAAATCTTTCCCCTCTCATCTTAAACATTAGCCTTCAATTTTTGCCCTCATTTACACTGTAATAAGATCTTGGCTATTCACCTTATCTATGCCACTTGCGATTTTATAAACCTCTGTAAGGTACCCCTCCCACCTCCTCAGCCTCTTATGCTCCATGGAAAAATGTCCCAGTCTATCCAATCTCGCCTTATAATTCAAACCCTCCAGTCTTGGCAACAAACTTGTAAAACCTTTTGGAATGCTTTCCAGTTTAGTAACAACCTTTCTTTAGCAGGGTGACCAGTCTTGTACTCAGTACTCCAAATGTGGCCTCACCAATGTCTTGCACAGATGTAACATAACGTCCCAAATCCTTTACTCAATGCTCTGACCGATGAAGGCAAGCGTGCCAAATGTCTGCTTCACCACCCTGTCTACCTGTGATGCCACTTTCAAGGAACTAAGCACCTGCACTCCTTGGTCTCTCGGTTTGACAGCACTCCCCAGTGACCTACCATTAACTGTGTAAGTTGCTGGTGAAGTTGGCAGATCCTGTTCTATGTGCTATCTTCTTCCCTAAGCTGTGGTGTTGGCTAGGGGAACATCCAGCTGGCAGGATATGGCAGTGCCCTCAGATCTGGGCGAAGATGGGGAAATAAGTGTGGTAATCTTTCCAAGGATGGCAAGCCCGGAAGGGGGAGAGGCACTTCCTGTTTATAATCTGTACAAGTAACACAGACGTAGGGTAGCAGATTGTTGCCATGTGATTCTTGTGGCAATCTCCACCTTCCCACTGTGGACAGTTATAGACGCCATTTTCAGAATTTCAGCACAGAGAGGTCTTAGAGAAGAGAGTGTACCTAATTGCGAAGGAGTAAGCCTGTGACTTTCACCAAAGGCCACAAATTGCTGCCTCACAAGTGATGGCATCCCTTGGTGATCTGGCTGTCATTTGTAGTATGGAGTCACAAAACAGCTTGGCAATGACTGAACAATTGCTGCCCCTTTTTTCAAGAAGAGCACTTGAGCCAGGACTCTGCATAGTGGCATCCATTCCATTAGTAACTCCAGGCACTCTGCTAGATCATAGGGACACACAAATAAGGAGCCAATCAGTCTCTTGAACCTGCTTGACCATTTAATCCAATCGTGGCTGATCTGATTATGGCCTCATTTCCACCCTCCTGCCTCCTCCTGATAACCTCTGACTCCCTTGTTAGTCAAGAAACTATCTATCTCCATCTTAAAAATAATCAGACTTTGCATATGGACCTGCGGTGCTGTACCTAATGGGACTCACATAACCTTATAAAACAGAGAACGACTCCAAACCCCATACAGAGATATTGATCAGATTGAAGAGGGAGATGATGGAAGGTCTTAATAGAGGAAAATAGGGTGGAGAGGCACGGCGAACATCAGAGCTGAGGGCAATGACCACCGATGAAGCGAAGAAAATTGAGGATGCTTAAGAGGTCGGAACTGAAGAGGGTAGACATTCCTGAGGGTTGTGGGGCTGGAGGAGATTACAGAAATAATGACGTGTGACTTTACTGGAGGAATTTGCGATCAAGGACAAGGAGTTTAAAATCTGGTTGTTGCTTCACTGGGAACCAGTGCAGGTCAATGACTACAGGGACGATGAGCAAATGGGAGTCATTAAGAGTTAAGACGTGGGCAGCGGAGTTTTGGATAGCCTTGAGTTCACAGAGAGTAGAATGTAGAAGTCTAGCCCAGGAGTGTCATTGGGTCTAGGGTAATAATGCACGAATGAAGGTTTGAACAGCAAAAGAGTTGAAACAGGAGGAGAGTACAGGTGATGGCCGATGTGATCTTAGTGATGACATCACTGTGATGTCAAAAGTTAATATCCATCTGAAATGTGACACCAGGATTGCAATCAGATCCCTTCTCCTCTCAAAATTTACGTCTTCCACTTTGCCAATATTCCTCTTCTCTCCCCAATATGGCAAACCCTTCCCCATTTGCCAATCCCTCTCTCTTATATGCTTTTCCTGTTCTCTTTACGCTCCCTTATCTTCATTCAGTATCTTTCCCCACAGCCCCCATTTGACTCCTTGTCTGCATTTCATTGAACCACCTCCTCACCCATTGGTTCGATCCTCAAAGTTCAGAAAATTGTTTCGCTGCCCTGCCCTTTGGAAACTGTTGCTGATAGCATGCTCTGACCTGCTACAAGCCATGTAAACCCAGAAAATGGACAGCGTAATCCAAACTTGGCTATGGTACACAAAGGTCAGACAGACCAATGTGCAAAGTATAGCTTGTTCTCCCTTAGTCTCATAGTAAGTGAGAATCAATTCAACTTCCATTTTACAGGATGAAGCTGAGTTGTAAACTCGTGATACTAGTTCCCAGCTCTGTCTGAACCCACAGCTGTCAGTTTTGGAAAAACTACCCTTTGCCATTCAATGATTACATTAACAATACCTGGGTTGATGATGATATAATGGTTATGTCACTGGCCTAGTAACTGAGAGGACAAGTCTCATCCTACGGTGGTGAGGGTTTAAATCCCACTAAGGCAGCTGGTGGAATTTAAATTCACTAATTTCATTACAGTCACGCAGCGCAGAAACAGACCCTTTGGTCCAACTCGTCCATGCTGACCAGATATACTAAATTAATCCAGTCCTATTTGTCAGCATTTGGCCCATATCCCTCTAAACCTTTCCTATTCATATACCCATCCAGGTTCCTTTTAAATGCTGTAATTGTACCACCTCCCCACCACTTCCTCTGGCAGCTCATTCCATACACGCACCACCCTCTGTGTGAAAAAGTTGCCTCTCGGGTTCCTTTTAAATCTTTCGCGTCTTACCTTAAACCTATGCTCTCTAGTTTTTGATTCCCCTACCCTGGGAAAAAGACCTTGGCTTTTCACCCCATCTGTGTCCCTCATGATTTTATAAACCTCTATAAGGTCATCCTTCAGCCTCCAATGCTCCAGGGAAAATAGCCCCAGCTTATTCAGCCTCTCCCTGTAGCTCAAACCCTCCAACCGTGGCAACATCCTTATAAATCTTTCCTGAACCCTTTCAAGTTTCATAGCATCCTCCCTGTAGGAGGGAGACCAGAACAGCGCACAGTATTCCATAAGTGACCTAACCAATGTCCTGTACATCTGCAACATGGCCTCCCAACTCCTCTACCCAATGCACTGACCAATAAAGGCAAGCGTACCAAATGCCTTCTTCACCACCCTCCCTACCTGCGACTCCACTTTCAAGGAACCATGAACCTGCTCCCCAAGGTCTCCTTGTTCAGCAACACTCCCCAGGGCCTTACCATTAAGTGTATAAGTTCTGCCCCAATTTGCCTTGCCAAAATGCAGCATTTCGCATTTATCTAAATTAAACTCCATCTGCCACTCCTTGGCACGTTGGCCCATCTGATCAAGGTCCCGTTGTACTCTGAGGTAATCTTCTTCAGTTTCCAAGTAGGGAGGGAAATTAATCACCGTTACCCGGTCCAACTTATGTCTAACTCCAGACCCACAGACTCTTAACTACTCTCAAGTGCAGTACCAGATGGGTAACAAATGCTGGTCTTTCCACTGACACCCACATCCTAAAAAGATCAGAAACCTCACAAATTAAGTATAGCCTTTGTGTAAAGGACTCTTCAATGTGAGAGCTCTTCTTTGTCCTTGGACCACTTTGTATTCTGGAGGGCCACAGTATACACTAGCAGCTCACTACTGCACTGGAGAAAACAGTTTTATTTCAAACAACCGTATTCATTTAAAAAAATCTAAGCACATAACAAAGATTCCAAATCAGTTCTGTCCAGTCTTTGCAGGGACAAAAACAAACAAATCATTTGGAATTTTGACATTTCTCAGAACTTGTCTACATTTGCGTAAACAAGGGCAATTTCTACTCATTCAGGAAATTATTTATGTTCATTTTGAGACAATAGAGCAGCCCTCATTAATTCTTTTGCAGAATAATCTCAGACAGTGGTCTTTCCCCACTGCCCCTTGGCAACAGCTGTCCCAAGCCTTACTGTGTCCCTTAGCACGTAGTCCTGGACCTTGGAACGTGCCAGTCTGCAGTGCTTGGTCAGGGTCAACTCCTAGCTCTAGAAGACCAACAAGTTTCAAGCAGACCAAACAGCATCTTTCACTGAGTAGATGGTCTTCCAAGCATAATCAATGTTTGTCTCGGTGTGCATCCTGGGCAACATGAGGGCACAGAGTCCTGCATCTTGACAAAAACCACTGCATCCCTCTCTGTACCTTCACAATCCAGAAGGAGATGAGTGACTGTCTCTTCGCCAGTGCCAGCCACTTTGAGGGTAGCGTGCTGTGGCGCTCAGAGTCCGGGTGCACATGGAGGACCTGATGGGCGGTCTCCTTCTCACCACCAGCCAAGCTGCTTGGTGGAAAGTCTTGGCGATGAGGCATTCTGCCGAATGACTTTGACAATCTGCTCAGGGAGCCACGCGACAGGATCCACACTCTCCTTTTCCCACAGGGTCTCAAGAACACTATGTGCTGATCACATTTGACCGCTCATCCATCAGGCAGTGGTTATCTTTGCAAATTTTTCAGTGACGGATTAGCGATATGGAATGGTCCAATTACTTGGAGTATTCTGAGGCACCTAGGCCTGACCATCCTGCACCGCATTTAGAAGGTACTTGCTATTCTAGCATTCCTTTCATTACCTTAGGACAATCCTAATGCACTTTAGAGTCAACAGAGTACTTATCACGTACGCTAACTGTTAATTTACAGGGGAACCTGACAGCCAATGTGTGCATAGCAAGCAAACAGCAAATGAGAATAATGACCAGTTGATCTGTGTCTTTTCATAACGTTGGTTGAGGGATAAGTGTTGAGCTAATAAGGCATGGCAAGCACAAAAGTTAAGGGAAAATCATTTCTAAGTTAACTGAGTGAGGTAGCAGGGAAGCGTGAGGAAGCTATTGCAGATGTAAATGTGATTTGTAAAAGCCTTTAATTAAAAGAAAGTAAAGATATGACACTAGACAGATGGTGGTGACTTGGACACATAGTTGGCTAAGTCAGGGGAACAGTGAATTTCGGGAACTGGGTTGATTGTTGTCTGGAGTGTTAAGAAATCCAATTTTGTTACTGAAGTTCCCCAGAGGTTAGAAACAGCATCAATGATCTTGTTAATATAAATTAGCCAGAACTTCAGGACAGGTTGCAATGGATAGGCTCTTGAGGTGTACTGGTATGCTCCGACCTCTGAACCAGGTAGATCTGGGTTCAAGTCCCATGTACTACAGATGTGTGGCATAACGAATACTTACAAGGGTGTTGTCAGGGTTGGAGGGTTTGAGTTTTAGGGAGAAGCTGAATAGGCTGGGGCTATTTTCCCTGGAGCTTCTGAGGCTGAGGGGTAACCTTATAGAGGTTTATAAAGTCATGAGGGGCATGGATACGATGAATAACCAAGGTCTTTTCCCTAGGGTCGCGGGGGGAAACAGTCCAAAACTAGAGGTCATAGGTTTAAGGTGAGAGGGGAAAGATTTAAAAGGGATGTAAGGGCAATGTTTTCTCACGGAGGGTGGTGCTTGTATGGAATGAACTGCCAGAGGAAGTGGTGGAGGCTGGTACAATTACAAAATTTAAAAGGCATCTGGATGGGTACATGAATAGGAAAGGTTTAGAGGGATATAGGCCAAATGCTGGCAAATGGGACTGGATTAATTTAGGATATCCAGGCAGCATGGGTGAGTTGGACCAAAGGGTCTGTTTCCAGCTATACATTTCTATGACTCCGTAACAGGTTGCTTAGGAAATATGTATGTAGGATGCAATGGTTCTCCTATCTTTATCCTCCTGGCAAGGTAAATTTATTCAGTCAAACCTATGGTGAGTCTGACTGGAATAATTTTAAATCATTGTGAGAGACTAGTCAGCTGCACTAACCATAATCTTCGTCCTAAAATAAAATGACCTCCTTCTCAGGAATAATGTATCAGAGATAATAGGAACTGCAGGTGCTGGAAAATCCGAGATAACAAGGTGTGGAGCTGGATGAACACAGCAGGCCAAGCAGCATCATAGGAGCAGGAAAGCTTGACGTTTCAGGCCTAGACCCTTCATCAGAAATGGGGGAGGGGAAGAGGGTTCTGAAATAAATAGGGAGAGAGGGGGATGCGGATGGAAAATGGATAGAGGAGAGGATAGATGGAGAGGAGACAGACGAGTCAGAGAGGCGGGGATGGAGCCAGTAAAGGTGAGTGTAGGTGGGGAGGTAGGGAGGAGATAGGTCAGTCCAGGGAGGATGGACAGGTCAAGGGGGCGGGATGAGGTTAGTAGATAGGAGATGGGGGTGCAGCTTAAGGTGGGAGGAGGGGATAGGTGAGAGGAAAAACAGGTTAGGGAGGCGGGGACAAGCTGGGTTGGTTTTGGGATGCGGTTGGGGGAGGGGAGATTTTGAAGCTTGTGAAATCCACATTGATACCATTGGGCAGCAGGGTTCCCAGGCTAAATATGATTTGCTGTTCCTGCAGTCTTCGGGTGGCATCATTGTGGCATTGCAGGAGGCCCAGGATGGACATGTCGTCTGAGGAATGGGAGGGGGAGTTGAAATGGTTCACAACTGGGAGGTGCAATGGTTTGTTGTGAACTGAGCGCAGGTGTTCTGCAAAGCGGTCCCCAAGCCTCCGCTTGGTTTCCCCGGTGTAGAGGAGACCACAAGTCTAAAATATTTATAGTAACAAATTGACCAATGTATAATTGCTGGATATTGAATAAAACAACATATTAAGACTACACTCATAATCAAAAGGATAAAGCTTTTTTTTTATCTCGTCTCAGTAATGAGGAAATCTTATAGACGCCCAACAGTGTAGATAGAGGCTATTTGGCCCATCCAGTCTGCACTGATCCTCCAAAGAACATCCCACTTCCCCCCACCCCACATTTTCCACCGTAAACCCGGCTAGCCTTTACATGCCTGGACACTACAGTGCGATTTAAACATGGCCAATCTACCTAACCTGCACATATTTGACTGTGGGAAGAAACAAGAGCATCCATCAGAAACCCACACAGACATGGGGAGAACATGTGAAGTCCACATGGACACTCAGTCACCCTAGACTAGAATCAAACCCAGGTCCCTGGCACTGTGACACAGCAGTGCTGCCCACTTGAGCTACCGTGCTGCCTTACCTAAGACCTTTATTCTCTGCTTGGTCAGTGATGACAACGTTTGCCTTCGATGTTTACCTAAGTCATAGAGTCACAGAGCACAGAAACAGACCCTTTGATCCAACTGGTCCATGCCAACCATAATCTCAAACTAAAATAACCCCACCTGCCTATGCTCGGCCCATATCCCTCCAACCCTTTCTTAATCATGTACTTATCCATGTCTTTTACACATTGTAACTCTCTGTGTAACAAAATCACCCCTCAGGTCTTTTTTAAATCTTTCTCCTCTCACCTTAAAAATATGCCCCCTAGTCTTGAAATCCCCCACACTAGGGAAAAGACATCAGACATTCACCTTATCTGTGCCCCTCGTGATTTTATAAACCTCTATAAGGTCGCCCCTCAACCTACTATGCTTCAGTGAAACAAGTACCAGTCTATCCAGCCTCTCCTTAGAACTCAAACCCTCCATTCCCGGCAACATCCTGGTAAATCTCTTCTGAACTCTCTCCAGCTTAATAATATCCTTCCTGTAACAGAGAGACCAGACTGGACACAGTATTCCAGAAGAGGCCTCACCAATGTCCTATATGACCTCAACACAATGTCCCAACTCCTATACTCAAAGGTCTGAGCAATGAAGGTAAGTGTGCTAAATGCCTTCTTAACCGCCCTGTCTATTTGTGACGCAAACTTCAAAGAATTGTGTACCTGAACCCCCAGATCTCTCTGGTTCTACAATACTTTCCAGGGCCCTACTTTTAATTGTCTCATCCTCCCCTTGTTTGTTTCTCCAAAATGCAATACCTCGCATTTATCCAAATTAAACTTCACATTAGCACTCCTCAGCCCATTTACCTAATCGATTAAGATCTCTCCATAATTTTAGATAATGTTCTTCACGTTAAAGGCCAAGTTTAAAGAAAGCTTCATCGTTGATGTTTGTTATCCAGGTTTCTTAAGAGCCTTTTTGTCTTAGAATTTTGAGCATTAATCAGTGTCTGTGTGTGTTTCCAGCTTATAACAAGCAGTCTCTCCGCGTCTGGCTCACAAAGAAATGGCTCAAGGCTTTCTACATCTCTCTGCATTTTGTATAGGGTTTTTTTTTAATTTGCTCTCTCCCTGCTCTTGGCAAAGATTCAAATCCTTGATTACTTGGGTTAAATCCCTAGCAAGGAAACATAATTTCAAAGCTTGGAGAAACCTGGCAACACTGTAAATGTTGTAAATATCGAGCAGGGTGGGTAGCAGGTTTTGGGAGGACGGAGAGTGGATGAAAGGGGCAGGTACTTGGGCAGACTCTGTTTAGTGTGGAGAAATGTCAAGGGCTGCAGTTTGGACAAAATGCCATGGAGAGGCAGAATAACCCAAAAGAATGACATGGTTTTGAGGGGAGTGTAACATAGGGACAGTGGGGAGTCAGTGTGTGGGAGGGTAGGTGAAGTTGGCAGAGATGAAAAGGCTCAGTTCTGTCGAGAAGCTGTGACCGTTCTCCTTCTAGCAGGGAAAGTCGAGGGGACATCAAACAGACACATTCAAAATTAGGAAGGGTTTTGATAGTGAGTTGGGAGAAATGATTTCACTGGCAATTGGAGCAGTAACCAGAAGTCAGAGATATTAAAATAATTTACTAAAGAAGCAGTAGTAAGGAGAAATTTCTTCACTCGATAGATTCTTAAGATGTGGAATTGAAGATATGAAATGGAGGTGGAATCAGAGAGTCAGACAACACGGAAACGGACCCTTCAGTCCAACTTGTCCATGCTGACCAGATATCCTAAATTAATCTAGTCCCATTTGCCAGCATTTGGCCCATTAACCCCAAACCCTTCCTATTCATATACCCATCTAGATGCCTTTTAAATGTTGTAATTGTACCAGCCTCCACCACTTCCTCTGACAGCTCATTCCATACACTCACCACTCTCTGCGTGAAAAAGTTGCCCTTTAGCTCCCTTTCAAATCTTTCCTCTCTCACCTTAAACCAATGCCATCTAGTTTTGGACTCCACTATGTGGGAAAAAGACTTTGGTTATTCACCCTATCCGCGCCTCTCATGATTTTATAAATTCCTATACAGCCACCCCTCAGCCTACGATGCTCCAAGGAAAATAGCCCCAGCCTATTCAGTCTGTAGCTCAAAAATCAAACCCTCCAGCCCTGGCAACATGCTTGTAAATCTTTATGAACCCTTTCAGGTTTAACAACACCTTTCCTATAGCAGGGAGACCAGAACTGATCGCAGTATTCCAAAAGCGGTCTAACCAATGTCCTCTACAGCCACAACAAATCAGTTCCTAGAGGAACTTCCAAAAGAGGGTTACAGAAGGGATCTGATTTGTAGGGTTATGGGGAGAAAGCTGGGATTGAGAATCAAACTGTACAGCTCTTTCAAAAAGGTAAAACTGGGCTGAACTGTTTCTTTCAACACCAACATGAAACCTTTTTGATGAACATTTGAGAGCCTAGGTGGGCCATTAGTTTTTGGTGTCCCTGTGAAAGATGGCACACCCAAACATAAGGCATTCCCTTGGTCCTGCACAGGGTCAATCAGCCTCTATTACTGGCTGGAAGTCACTTTAAAGGTGCTTACTGGAACTTTCAACGTGATGCATTGAGTGGGGTGGGTAAGGGGCACTGGAGGAATGTAGCTGGGCACAGCCTCTCTTGCCCCATTGCGTAACTGATGTTGGTAAGTTTCATCTGTCTCGGATTACAGAGAAAGCAGAAAGCATTGAAAATGGATTGCTGGCTTGGCTCTGAAATCGCTGCTAGATTGCTCATGAGTTGTGTCATTCTGTTAGCTTGGGTCTGAATCAGAAAGCAGAGCCGGGGGATGTAGGTTTTTTTTTTCTTGGATTTTGCTGTAAGGAAGATGACTGTTGGATTTGTCCATGTATGGTGCACATAATAGTCCATTGTATGTGAAGGGCCTTGAGAGGTTTCAGAGAGGCTCTCAGCTCACTCAGGATCTTATTCAGTGCTGCAGATTCTGTGCTGTTTCCCCTCCCTGTGCGTGCTGCCAAACTGAGCAGAGCTGACATGAAGCTTCAATACAGGAATCATTGCAAGGCACTTCGCAAATATGGGAGAAGCAAGCAACAGTGTGCAAGCTAAGAAAAGTGACTGAGAGTGAGTGGTGAAGTTGAGATATTTTCCAAGGGAGAGAGAGAGAGAGTGGAGACGTGGAACTGAGAGAGGTGGCAGAGAATGGATTGCGATTTAAGGCAGCAGAATGCCAGTTAATTGGAGAGAACAGATAAACTGGGATGGTCCTTAAAAGAGCAGAAGTTTAAGCAGATGCGTTCAAAAGCATGAGGGGCTTGGACAGGGCAGAAAGGAAGGAATTGTTTCTTCCTACATGGTGAGCTTGGTAACCAGAGGACACAGACCAAAGATCATTGTCATAAAGAACAAGAGGCAAAACAAGAGCACCTGCCTGGCAGCCAGTGAGTTATTGTCATCTGGAATTTTGTGGATTGCAGAAGTGGATTCAGTTGCAACTTTTGAAGGGGAACGGGGTGGATGCCCAGCGAGGAGAAAGCTGCAAGGAGAGACAGAAGAGGGCAATCAGGGACTCCAGAAAGCTCGGATAACAAGGTGTAGAGCTGGATGAACACAGCAGGCCAAGCAGCATCAGAGGAGAAGGAAGGCTGATGTTTCGGGCCTAGAC
>JAHRHZ010000124.1:4512362-4539899 GCA_024137785.1 Ginglymostoma cirratum | reverse complement strand
GTCTAGGCCCGAAACATCAGCCTTCCTTCTCCTCTGATGCTGCTTGGCCTGCTGTGTTCATCCAGCTCTACACCTTGTTACTTCAGATTCTCCAGCATCTGCTGTTCCTGCCTACTCCAGAAAGCGCAATGGGCCGAATGGTGTTCTTTCTGTGCAGTTTGTGTTTCTGGGAGAGGAAACTGGCAAACATTTTTCGTTTTGTTTTGAAAAATCCGTGATTGGCCGAACAGTGACAAATTGAGGAAAGGTGCCTTCTTGACACTCCCATCGGTCCCCACAGATTGACCAGATGGAGAAGCGCGAGGGCCCTGAATGTTGCCAATCAGCTGTGTTTATTAGGGAGCTGATTAACGACGTGAGTCCTTGCAGTGGGCGATGATTGATGGCATGTTGCCTTGCCCTCTGTTGTCAAGCATACAGCTCCCCTCGGCTGATCAAAGACCTAGAGACGGAGCATGGATGGAGGTTACATACAGTGATCCCTGCCACGCAGTGCTAACCCTTTGATCACATGAAGCTGAACAGGAGCAGCTCCGCAGTAAACCAGCAGACAGCAAACTTAATGAAAATAAATGGGCACTCCTTGCCTCATTAGGAGCTCATTTTACCGCTGTGTTTTCTCTATAATTCATATCCGGCAATTTAAGGTTCTTGACTGGGATTTACAGCAATCTCATTATTTAAGTTCATTTCTGAAAAAAAAGTCACATATTTCTTTGGCACAATAAATGAACTCCTGGCTTGAAATGGAGGTTAAACCAAAACTGAAACGGATTTGCTGTGTTGCTCTGGCTCTGTTGTCATGTTCACGCCCCCAATTCAGAAAGTTGGGGGCTTATAATTTCATTCGGAGGGTTTGAGCTATTAAGATTCCCCACTCAGGTTGGGGGGTGGGGCAGTGGGGGTGGGGGTGGGGGCAGTCTCTCAGTGTCTACCCTGTCAAAGCCCTTCACAGCTTCCAGTTCAACCAACCCACTTTTAATTATTCACACATCCCCATTAGTGCCCATTCAACCTTCATCTCTCTCCCGACTTATCATCAGCAATCCCTTTGTTCGTTTCTTTCTCTCTCCCCCTTTCTGGGCACGGTCTCCATCTATTTGACTCAGGATTCTTCCCACTCACGTTCCCCCTCCCCATCATCGTCAAAAAATATCACCATTTTCCAGCTGCTTTCAATTCTGACGCAGGCTCACTGGACTTGAATTGTTAAACTCTCGTTCTTCTCTCTCCGCAGATGCTGCCAGACCTGCTGGGTTTCTCCAGCAACTTCTGTTTTTTGTTCCCTTCAGGAGTTTGCAGTTTTCAATGAAATCACCTCTCATTCTTTTCGATGCCAGGGAGCATGGACATGAGTTACTCAGCCTGTTGTCATTAAACCTATCCCCTATCTCTAAACTGGAGAGGGTGCATAAAATATTTACAAGGGATGTTACCGAGACGGAAAGGCTTGAGTTATAAGGGAGAGGCTGGGACTTTTTCCCCCTGGAGCTTAAGAGGTTGAGGAGTGACCTTATAGAGGTTTATAAAATCATGAAGGGCATAGGTAAGGTGAATAGCCGGGGTCTTTTCCCCAGGGTAGGGGAGTCCAAAACGTTTAAGGTAAGGGGGAAAAGATTTAAAAGGGACCTGAGGGGTAACTTTTTCACACCGAGAGTTGGTGCGTGTATGGAACGAGCTGCTGCAGGAAGTGGTGGTGGTGTGTTCAATTACAAAATGTTTGGACAGGTACATGAATAGAAAAGGTTTAGAGGGACATGGGCCAAACACAGGCAAAAGTGACTAGTTCAGTTTCGGAAGAGATAATAGGAACTGCAGACGCTGGAGAATCCGAGATAACAAGGTGTGGAGCTGGATGAACACAGCAGGCCAAGCAGCATCATAGGAGCAGGAAAGCTTGATGTTTCTGGTGAAGGGTCCAGGCCCGAAATGTCAAGCTTTCCTGCTCGGCCTTCTGTGTTCATCCAGCTCCACGCCTTGTTAGCTCGGTTTCGGAAACCTGGTTGGCATGGATGAGTTGGGCTGAAGGGTCTGTTTCTGTGCTGTATGACTCCATGACTAAGGATTGATCAAGAGTTGCTCATTTTTCTCATGCCCTAGACCACCTCTATCCAAACAGCATCACCTAAAATCAGACTTAGGGACTGTTGATGGGATCTTGCTTTGCAAAAATGGCTACAGTATTCAAATGTATGAATGTGTGAGCGTCGGAGGTTTGTCAGCTCAGTTAGCGTTGTGGCGGGTTTGTGATACAGAGTGATACCAAGAGAGTTGGTTCGGTGCCTGCGATAGTTGAGGTTACCATGAAGGAATCTCCTTTCAGCCCCATGCTTTGCCTGAGGCTGTGGAGACCTTCAGGCTAAGACCATAAGATAATGGAGCACAATTAGGTCAATTGGCCGATCTCGCTATCTTAAATACACTCAATGACTTGACCTCCCCAGCCCTCTACGACAATGAGCTCCACACATTCACCACCTTCTGGCTGAAGAAATCCCTCCTCATCTCAGTTCTAAAGAGTCAGTCCCTTCACTCTGAGGCTGTACCCTCTGGTCCTAGTCTCTCCTGCTAGTAGAAACAACCTTCCCCACATCCACTCTATCCAGGCTTCTCAGTATTCTGTAAGTTTCAATCAGATCTCCCCCTGCCCCATCCTTCCCATCTCCATTGAGTACAGACTCTGAGTGCTCAACCGCTCCTCCTATGACAAGCCCTTCAACCCCAGGATCATGCTTGAAAAGCTCCTCTGGACCCTCTCCAATTCCAGCACATCCTTCCTTCGGTATGGGGCCCAAAACTACTCACAATATTCCAATTATGGTCTGACCAAAGCCTTATAAAGCCTCAGCAATACATCTTGGCTCTTGCATTTCTTGAAATGAATGCCAACAATGCATTTGCCCTCCTAACTGCCTGTTAACCTTAAGAGAATCCTGAACTTGTCCCTCAAAGTCCCTTTGTGCTTCAGATTTCCAAAGCCTTTCCCTGTTTAGAAAACAGTCTACACCTCTATTCTTTATACCAAAGTGCATAAGCTCACACTTTCCCACATTGTACCAATCCACTACCAGTTGTCTCTCTCTCATGAGGGCTAAGGGCTGGTATGGTGACTTTATGTAAAAGCACTGCACATAAGGAGCTTTGAGATATATATAAGAGAAATAGATTTATATCACATAAACACAAATATTTCTTCAGCCACTTCTTAATTTTCAATACATTCTTCATTTTTATATATCTAATCTTTGTAGTGCTAGGTTGCTGTGTGTGATATTATTGTACAGCTATATTAATCCTAGTCCTGAAATATTTCAACACCAACAGCTGGTTTTTGTAAACACAATGTGGGACTTTCTCATAGAAAGAGAGAATCCTTACAGTGTCAAAGCAAGCCATTAGGTCAATTGAATCCATACCAAGCCCCCTTATCCCCATGGCTAATCCACCTAGCCTACAAATCCCTGGACACTATGGACAATTTAACATAGCCAATTCACCTACCCTGCACATCTTTGGACTGTGGGAGGAAACCAGAGCACCCAGAGGAAACCAGCACAGACACAGGGAGCATGTGCAAACTCCACACAACAGTCACCCAAAGTTGGAATTGAACCTGGGTCCCTGGCCCTGTGAGGTAGCAGTGCTAACCACTGAGCCACCATGCCACCCCAAATTTCTACTGCCTATTGATTGGTTTTCAATGTGCCTTCAGCATGTCTGGATCTAAATCTCAACCAAGTGGTCAGTCAGGTTTTATGGGAACAAAACTTAGAAGCAGGTGTAAGTCATTCAAGACTGCTCCATCTTTTGAGACCCTAAGCCCATAAGGAATAGTAACAAGGAAAGGTTGCTTCTCCCACCATGTCTGTTGTGACATTGAACAGAATCTTGGCTGATCACACATTCCTTACCTGTGGTTTCCTGCCCTTTCCCTCTAACCCTTGAATCCCTGACTGATCAAGAATCTATCTATCTCAGCTTTAAATATACAGAAGGACACTGCCCCATAAGTCTCTGTGCCAAGCAGTTCCAAAGACTCGCACAGACAAGTGGGTCTAATTTAGTTTGGGAAACTTGGTCAGCATGGACTAGTTGGACCGAAGGGTCTGTTTCTGTGCTGTATGACACTATAACTCATAACTCATAACGTAAATGATTTGGATGTGAACATAGGAGGGATGGTTAGCAAGTTTGCAGATAACACCCAAATTGGAGGTGTAGTGGAGAGTGAAGAAGGTTAACTCAGAGTACAATGGGATCTTGATCAGATGGGCCAATGGGCTGAGGAGTGGCAGATGGAGTTTAACTTAGATAAACGTGAGGTGCTGCATTTTGGAAAGGCAAATCAGGGCTGGACTTATATACTTAATGGTAGGATCCTGGGGAGTGTTGCTAAACAAAGAGACCTTGAAGTGCAGGTTTTAAAGATCCTTGAAAGGTAAAGTAGCAGGTAGACAGGTTAGTAAGGTGATGTTTGGTATGTTTGCCTTAATTGGTCAGTGCATTGAGTTTAGGAGTTGGGATGTGATGTTCCAGCACTGGTTATGCCCCTTTTGGAACACTGCATTTAATTCTGGTCTCCTTGCTATTGGAATGATGTTGTGAAACTTGAGGGTTAAGAAAAGATTTATAAGATGTTGCCAGGTTTGGAGGGTTGGATCTACAGGGAGAGGCTGAATAGGCTGCGGCTACTTTTTCTGGAGTGTCAGAGGCTGAGGGGTGACATTAAAGAAGTTTATAAAATCATGAGGGGCATAGATCGGGTGAATAGACAAGGTCTATTCAAATCTGTTGGAATTCTATGAAGATGTAACTAATAGAGTTGACAAGAGGGAACCAGTTAATGTGGTATATTTGGACTTTCAGAAAGCATTTGATAGTCCTGCATAAGAGATTAATATGCAAGATTAAAGTGTATGGGATTGGGGGAAGTGTATTGAGATGGATAGGAAACTGGTTGGCAGCAAGGAAACAAAGAGTAGGAATTAATGGGTCCTTTTCTAATTGGCAGGCAGTAACTATTGGCGGGCCACAGGGCTTGGTGCTGGGACCGATATTTACACTATATATTAATAATTAGATTGAGGGAACAAAATGTAACATCTCCAAGTTTGCAGATGATTCCAAGTCGGGTGGGAGGGTGAACTGTGACGAGGATGCAGAGATCCTTCAGCATGATCTGGACAGGTTGGGTGATTGGGCAAAGCAATGGTAGATGCAGAATAACTTTGATAAACATGCAGTTATTCACTTTAGAAGCAAAAACAAGAAGGCAGATTACTACCTGAATAGCTGTAAATTGGGAGAGGGGAGTGTACAGTGGGATCTGGGTGTCCTTGTGCACCAGTTGCTGAAGGTAAGCTTGCAGGTGCAGCAGGCGGTAAAGAAGGCAAATGGTATGTTGTCCTTCATTGCGAAAGGTTTCGCATGCAGGAGCAGAGATGTGTTGTTGCAGTTATACAGGGCCTTGGTGAGACCACACCTGGAATATTGTGTGCAGTTCTGGTCTCCTTTTCTGAGGAAGGATGTTTTTGCTCTCAAGGGAGCGCAACGAAGTTTTATCAAGCTGATTCCGGGGATGGCGGGTCTGATGTATGAGGAGAGATTGACTAGGTTAGGATTATTTTAGATATAGCACTTGGGTGAACGGGATCAAAGGTTATGGAGAGAAAGCAGGATGAGGCTGTTGAGTTGGACAACCAGCCATGATCGTGAAGAATGGCGGAGCAGGCTGAAAGGACCAAATGGCCTCCTCCTGCTCCTATGTTTCTATGTCTTTTTCCCAGGATAGAGGAGTCTAAAACTAGAGGCCCCAGTTTTAAGGTGAGAGGTGAAAGATTTGAAAGGGACCTAAGGGGCAACTTTCTCACCCAGAGTGTGGTATGTGTATGGAATGAGTTGCCAGAGGAAGTGGTGGAGGCTGGTACAATTACAACATTTAAAGGGCATCTGGCTGAGTACATGAATGGGAAGGGTTTAGAGGGATTTGGGCTAAATGCTGGCAAATGGGACTAGATTAATTCAGGATATCTGGTCAGCATGGACAAGCTGGACAAAAGGATCTGTTTCCGTGCTATACAGCTGTATAACTCTATGAATCTATAACACTGCGAGAGAAGAAATCATCATCTCATCACTTCAATCTGTTTTGGCGTCCCTTTATTCTGAGACTATGCCCTCTGATCCTGGGGTCTCCCATGAGAGGATACATCCTCTCAGCATTTGGCCTGTTAAGCCCCTTAAGAATCCTTTTTATTTCAATTTGATCATCTTCCAAACTCCAGTGAGTCCCAATCTGTTTAACCTTTGCTCAGGAGACAATCCCTGTGTACCAAGATGATCATAGCAAACCTTCTCTGAACTGCCTTCAGTGAAATAATATGTTTCCTTAAATAAAGGGACTAAAACATCATGCAGCACTCCAGAAAGTTAAGATAAGGTCATGGTTGATCCACTTGTGGTTTGAACTGCATTTAGCTGTCTGTCACATCCACCACTCACTCACCTACCGAAACGCAATCTAACACAGCCTTGAATAAATTCATTGACTTAGTGCCACTGTTTTCTGGGAAAGAGAATTGTGCAGACAAATGAACGTCTGCAAGAAAAATAATCTCTGAGTCACTATCTCAAAACAAGACCTCTCACTGTGACTCTCAGGCTCTGTCTCTCTCCTACAATAGGAAACGTCTCCTGGTCAGGTCCCCTCTGAATCACCTACCTTCCAATAAGATCTTTCTCATTTTTCTAAATTCCAGCAAGGTAAAGATCCAACCTGTTCAACTCTTCCTAGTAAGATAAGCCCTTAATCCCTGGAATATGTTGGGAGAAACCTCTCTGAACTCTTTCCAGTGCCGTTATACTCTCTCTCAAACAAGGAGACCAGAATCGTACACTTACTCCAGGTATGCTGTCACTAATCCCTGTTGTAAAGTATCACTGCTCCTATTCCATTTCCCATACTTTCCTTATCACTTTTTGTAGCAGTTTTGCTAGAACTGCATGTCTTGCTACATATTGCTATAACTGTGTGCAGTTCTGGTCACCACACAATAGGAAGGATGTGATTGCACTGGAAGGGGTGCAGAGGAGATTCACCAGGATGTTTTCTGGGATGGAGCATTTCAACGATGAAGAGAGGCTGGGTAACCTCAGGTTGTTTTCTTTGGTGCAGAGAAGGTTGATGGGGACCTTGGGAGAGGGGTATGAAATTATGAGGAGTTTGGACAGTGTGGATGGAAAGCAGCTGTTCAACTTAGTTGATGGGTCAAGAAGAAGGAGACACGATTTTAAAGTGAAAGGCAGGAGGTTTTGAGGGGATGTGATAAAAAAAATGTGGTGGGAATCTGGAATACACTGCCCGGGAGGCGAGTTGAGGTGGAAAACATCTCATCCTTCTAAAAAAGTACTTGGATGAGCAGTTGAGGTGTCATAATATTCTAGGCGATGGGCCTGGTGCAGGAAGGTGAGATGGGTGTAGATTTTTTTTGTAGGTGCAGACTCAATGGGCCGAAGGGCCTTTTTTGCATTGTATGATTCTGTGATCCTATCAGCTACTTCAGAGTTAAACCTACTAGAGTGAGACTGGTGTCACATGCAGGCCCAGACCACTCAGGCAGCACAGTGGCTCAGTGGTTAGCATTGTTGCCTTATAGCACCAGGGGCCCAGGTTCAATTTGATTGTTTGTGTGGGTTTCCTCCAGGTGATAGGAGCACGAGGAGGAGACTATCCAGAGTGGTTGATCTTTTTGTGGACTCAGCTCCATTTACTCATTCACTCACCATAACAATTAATCCCTCTACTGTTCAAAAATCCATCTATCTTTGCCTTAAAAACATTCAGTGAGGTAGCCTCAACTGCTTCATTGGGCGGGGAATTCCACGGATTCACAACCCTTTGGGTGAAGAAGTTCCTCCTCAACTCAGTCCTAAACCTGCTCCCTGTTACTTTGAGGCTATGCCCCCGGTTGCTCCAGTTTCCTCCCACTGTCCAAAGAAGTGCGGGCTAGGTGGATTAGTCATGGGAAATGCAGGGTTACAGGGGTAGGGTGGGTGGCTGGGTCTGAGTGGGATTCTCTTTGGAGGGTCGAAGTGGACTCAATGGGCTGAATGGCCACTTTCTACACTGTAGGGATTCTATGATTCCTCAGTAATATCATTCAAGGGCAGAAAGTTACTGTTCCTAGAGATCATTAGTGAATCAGTGGATATTTTACAACAATCTGACAATAATTTTACTAACACTCATCTACCCCTTTGGACGTCCTCATCACTATTCTGCAACACTTAAAGATAGTGGTGGGGGTAACTCACTCCCAACATATTTTCACCACACATTTAAATGAAATAATAACAAATAATTTCACAAAGAAAAGTGACTGGGTTTCTTATGTTCCTGCTCGCTGCTAATCATGTATCAGTATGGAACGCTTTGCACTGAAATCTCAACAGATAATGAGTGGGCAAGGCAAGGATTAGGACAGGAAAGGTAAGCAAAGTAACTGAGCAATAAAGGGAGCTTGGTGAAAAAAAAATGTCAGTTGTCGCTTGATTCAAGGATGACTTCTAGTCAGGATTGCGAATCTCTGCCTTTGGTTTTCAAGAGATTGTAATGACTAATTCTTGATGTGCAGATCTTTGGGTACATGGGAATGGATGTCTCACAGGGCAGTGTGATCCAAAGTGCAGGATTTGCTTCCTTTTCTTTCATTCTCTGCTGCTGCTCTACCTCATCATTAAGACATTTGGATTCATACATGATGCAACTTGATGGACAAGTTTGAGTGATGGTAGCAAGCTCCTCCCAGTTGTTGATGTCAATGCTGCTGAGCTTGAGAGAGCCTCTGCAGTATTTTCTTTCTCCTCCCTAAACATTGGCCATTTGAGAGTTGAGAACAACAGGGGAGGTGCTTTTCAACCACCCAGACACAATGTCCAGCTTTGCACAAGCCTTGCCTGAATTCTTGTGGAGCTCGTTTTACAATAAGGACACTTGTATTGGTTCAGTCCTGCCTCCCATTGAATCATCATAGAGTCCCTACAGTGTGGAAACAGGCTTTTCGGCCCAACAAGTCCACACCAACACTCAGAGTATCCCACCCAGACCCATCCCCAACACTACAGGCAATTTAGCATGGCCAATCACCTAGCCTGCACATCTTTGGACTGTGGGAGGAAACTGAAGCACCCAGAGGAAACCCACGCAGACACGGGAGAATGTGAAACCTCCACACAGACAGTCGCGCGAGGGTGGAATTGAACATGTGACCCTGGCGCTGTGAGGCTACAACCTCGTTCACAACCCGAGCTAACCATTGTGCCACTGTACCACCCACAGTTATTATACACAGTGAGACCTGGACCGTCTAGCAACAGCAAATAACAATACTTACCTTCCACCATCAATATCTCTGCTGTGGGGTGGCACAGTGGCTCAGTGGTTAGCACTGCTGCCTCACAGCACCAAGGACCAGGGTTCAATTCCAGCCTCAGGTGATTGTGTGGAGTTTACACATTCTCCCTGTGTCTACGTGGGTTTCCTCCCACAGTCCAAAGATGTGCAGGTTAGGGTGGATTGGCCATGCTAAATGTTCAGGGATGTGTAGATTAGGTGGGTTACTGGGGGTTGGGTCTGGGTCTGGGTCTGGGTCTGGGTGGAAAGCTCTGAGGTTCGCTGTGGACTTGTTGGGCCGAAGGGCCTGTTCCCACACTGTAGGAATTCTATTCCATGATAACTGGGAGGACTATAGTCACTTTGTATGTGTCATGAAGAAAGCAGGTACTTCAAAAAGGGAACCCCAGTATCCCAGATGGATGACAGAAGCTCAGCAGTCAGCACCTTCCTTGGGCCTGAGTATTATAGATTCAAATGGCCCTCCAAAGGCTTGATCTTGAAATCTAAGCTGGCATTGCCAATGTAGTATAGAGGCAGTAAAAACCCAAAAGAACTGCAGATGCTATGAAGCAGAAATTGCTGGAAAAGCTCAGCAGGTCTGGCAGCATCTGTGGAGAGAAATCAGAGTTAATGTTTCGGGTCAAGTGATCCTTCCTCAGTACACTGCTGCACTGTCAGAGGTATTATCTTTCAATTGAGGCATTTAAACCAAGTCTCCGCATGCCTGCCTATATTCTCAGGTGGATGTATAATATTGCATGGTTGTATTTTGAAGACCAAAGCGATTCTCTCTGGTCACCCAGCCAATAATTATCCCTCAATCAACATCACTGCAGCCGATTATCTGGTCATTATCGCATTGCTGTTCATGAATGTTTGCCCTAGACAACTTCTCTTTTTCCATTTCCTGCATTATAACAATGACTACACTTCACAAAGTGCTTCAGAAACCACTGACAGGTCCGGAGGTCAGGAGCATCAATGTATTTCTTAGGAGGTGGAATCAAAGAACACTCCATGCAGTAACTCAGGGCTGGAATTGATAAATAATCTCTCTGTCAGATCAATCATACTGCAGTAAATCCTGGCTGAAGTGTTACTAACTATGCTGTATCTTGTACTACCATTAAACTGACAGAGTAGTCAGATAACACACCACCTGCACAAGCCCATAAGGTCCCAATGAAAGGGCTGAGGGAGATAAGATTTATTTTATGTTCTTTATCTTCATTGCAAGTGCAAACTCCTCAATTAAGATTTTTTTTGATTTATTATCACGTACCTAGATGCAGTGAAAAGTTTTGTTTTGTGTGCAGTACAGGCAGATCATACCATACAAAGTGCATTAGGTTAATAGAACAGAGTGAGGAATATAATGTTATAGCTGCAGAGAAGGTGCACAGAGAGTGAGATCAACATTAACTTTAAAATTTGAGAGGTCCATTCAGAAGTCTAAAAACAGTTGGGAAGAAGTTTGGCTTGTAACTCATGCCTGGCTATCTGTTATCCTATATATAAAAAGTCCCCAAACCCTTCAATTATATTCTAGACCATGACTGATACCCGCAATTATATTCTAGTCTGTAACTCACTCCAAGATATCTGTTATTCTATATATAAATCCTCCCAAAAAACACCTCAACTAGATTCCAGTCTGTAACTCACTCCCAGGTATCTGTTAGTCTATACATAAACCCCACGAACCCCTCAATTAGATTCCAGTCTGTAACTCACTTCTAGGTAATTGTTATTCTAGATACACCTGCCACCCTGAACCCCTCGATTAGATTTCATTCTGTAATTCACTCCCAGGTTTTTGTTATTTCCTGTGTAAGCCACCCAAATCCATTGGATAGATTGCAGGTATGGTGTTGCTCCCTGCAAACTGACATGCCGTCACTGTGTAGATAGGATTCCCCATTCATAGAGCGCATTTGTGATTAAGGTGGAAGCACTTAGCCTGGGAAAGCTCGTAAATCTCTTCATGTTTGCACACCCTTGAAGTTGTTTGTACGCATTGCAGAGTATCTTGCAGCTGTGTCGAGGCCACAGTATTAGCTGCTGAAGGTAAGCTAGCCCTGGGTGAGACAGCTGAGCTGTCTTAACCAGAGCTGGGGTTAACAAGAGACGTGGAAACTGCCTCAGTCCAATTTAGTGAGGAGTGAGTCAAACCTACAGTGTCAAAGTAAACATATCACATGACAACAAGCGGAGGCCATTCAGCCCCTAAGTCCTTAGATTTAGATTTAGACCTTTTTTGCCATGTGTATTCAAGTATAAAAGTGTAAAAGTACAGTGAAAAGTTTTCAATGTTGCTAGACATGGCTCCACCCCAGGTACGAAAACTGAAGAACAAGGTAGAAAGAAATAAGGAACAATGTTAAAAGTTAGACATTACAGTCCTTCTTTGTATTAAGTTGAAAGATAAAGAAATAAGGCTAAAAGTTAAACCACTGCAGTCTTTCATAAGTGCATAGCCATGCTGGGACCGCACTGCCTACAAGGGCCTGATCTCCTCCACTCTGGCACACTCTCCCCGCACTGGCGTGATCACCCCTGCTCCCGTTGTCGCTGCAGATGTCGGGGTGGGGGTGGGAATCTCCATTGCTGCATTGGGCTCACTTCTGGGATCTCAGACTGTCGAAGCCCCGACTCGGGCGCTATCCGCATTGAGCCTCGGTCTCAACTCCAGTTTGCACGTCAATCCTCGGCCTCACCTTTGGTCCACACGCCAGGCCTCAGGAACTCACCAAGAGTCCCGGCTCAGGCACCCAGCCGCTGCCTCACACTGGACATCTAGCCGACTGCCAAACTCAACATGGCCGGTATCATCACCACCGCTGCCTCACTCCGGCAGGTGAATTTGTAGAATAAAACTAAAAAAAAAACAAGAAAAGAAGAAAAATGATAAGGAAGACAGAGAGTGGATGGAGTGGACGAACCTAATCCACCACTATCTTTCGGAGATGCCTGTTCCACCGATCCATTGTAACATGACTGGTTTACCAACCTTGGATCTATACTTTTGGCCAACACAAGGAAGACAGCCTTTAGAAAAAAGACCTCACGTGATTAAAGACACAGAAGGAAAAGTCACACTAGCCTATAAAGTCAATGTTATCTCACAGTACAGCAACCTCAGTCCTGTTACTCAGGCGTAACTATGTATTTGCTGCAACTGAGCATTCAATTTTTGCTTAATATCATTAGACATCTTCCCTAAACCACCCTCACACAGGCAGCATATTTCCAGGTCCATGACCATTAACTGCGCACAAATGGTCTTCCTCATAACTCTCTTATGTCTCTCGCCCAAAACTTTAAATGCAATCACGTAGCACCTTTCATACCTCAGGACATTCCAAGAACACTTTAAAGCCAGTGGAGAACACGGACGTGTTGCAATGCAGGCAGCAAGGCGATTTGTGCTCAGCAGGATCCCACAAGCACTGTGGGAGATCGATGACCACAATTATGATGTGCCTTTTAATGACTGGCAGTTGGGAGAATAAATCTTGCTCAGCACACTGCAAGGACTCCACTTTCATCAGGGGTATTTTTAAGAGGAGGAACACCTTCAACCTGCAGCAGTCAAAGGAAACTTGCATCAGATTTCAAAGCATAGAAAGAAGCACCTCGCAATGGTCTGCAAGCTGCTAGCAGTCTTAAGTGTTATAACAACAGGGCCTCAGAGAGCAGGTTCGAGTTGTTTTTTTTTATTTTAGAAATATACTTTATTCATGAAATACTTTTATACATAGTCACTGAAGCAGCTTGGCTCTGTACTGTAGCATATGAAGAAACGAACGAAAATTGGAGTTTGACTCTATTCAGCAAACAAACAAAAAGCATCTCTCAGAGATAGTAGAAACTGCCGATGCTGGAATCTGAGATAACACAGCTTGGAGCTGGAGGAACACAGCAGGTCAGGCAGCATCAGAGGAGCAGGAAAGCTGACATTTCGGGTCGGCACTCTTCATCAGGACTGGAGAGGGGGAAAGGAGCAGGGAAATAAGTAGAGAGAGGAGAGGTGGGGCTGGGGGAAGGTAGGTGGGATGGTGATAGGTGAGTGCAGGTAGGCATTGGTCAGTGGGAAGAGTGGGGCACCTCTGACTTGTTCAAGGTTATAGTTGCATATATTTGAGGCACCGGGAGGGTCTGACAACTGAACAGACCCCCATTTAATTTCGGCAGAAAGCCTCAGACAGTGGTTTGGCCCCACCAGGGACCGGGTCCAGTTGTTGCTGCCCTTCCCAAAACGTGTGAGGCTGGCCCTTTAAGGCATTAGATGAATCTTCCTACGCTAAATGGAGCCAAACCATGAACGAGAGGGTGATTGATAGGAACTGCTGCAAGCAGACCACAATTCTGCACAGTATTTACAGGGTTACCCTAGCCAAGCCTTCAGCACAAGGATGACAAGAAGCAGAAACTTGATGCCACTAGTCAAGACAACTAGTTTGCATTTAAAGTGAAACCTTGATACGGGAAAGGATGCAGTGAATGAATAGCAAATAGAAATCCCAGCCTGTTATCTATCAACACCCATCACAGTCCGATTAGCTGAATAATTGGAGCTGTTTAGCATTGTTAAGTGGTATGGCTCCTTACTCAGGTTACACGCCTTTTTAGCCCACACTGTGCTACGTCAAGACAGTTTGTCAGCACTGCAAAGAAATATTCGCACTGGAAAAAGGAGCCTGAACTCGTTTCAGAGTAGGTAGATTTTCTATTCCAGCCTCCCATCCGACCCTGATTTGACTGTATTGCCCAGACACCATCTGTGGTTTGTGTGGAATCAGTTTAATCAACATGGTGTCAATGACACTTGGGCCTGAATTTGGCACCAGTTATCACGCAGTGCACGAATAACCTCTCAAAAACAAAAGGGAGAATAGAATCCCTAATGGGGAAACAGGTCATTTGGCCCAACAGGTCCACACCGATTCTCTGAAATGTACCCCACCCAGACTCACCACACACCCCCTCCAAATTTTGTAACCCTGCACTTCCCATGACCATCCCACCTAACCTACACATCCCTGAACACTATGGGCAATTTACCTAACCTGCACATCTTTGGACTGTGGGAGGACACCTGAGCACCCGGAGGAAACCCACACAGACATGGGGAGAATGTGAAACCTCCACACAGACAGTTGCCCGAGGGTGGAATCAAACGCGTGACCCTGGCGCTGTGAGGCTACAACCTCGTTCACAACCCCAGCTCCAAATCTTCTCGAAAACTTTAAGAAGCAGTGCTAACCACTGAGCCACCATGCGGCCCTAAAACAGTGTTCGGGAATCTTCTACATCCACCTGATAGAGCTAGGCCTTTGCTTTAATGGCTCACCTATCAGGGTGCATCTCTGATCGTGCAGCACACCCTCCATTCCTGATCACGCTCTCTAGCCTTTGGAGCCAGGCTTGAATGTACAACCTTTTGATTCATCAGTAAGTGTGCCACACCCAAGCTGAAGCTGGCGTTTGGAGAATGCCACTAACTGCCTCTTATGAAATTACAATTTTATACCTTCGGCAGAGTCAGAGTAACAGTTGCAAATTTACAGCCAAACCTGGACCCGTTTTGAGTAATGTTATCCATTGCCTGCAGTTCTTGCGCAACCTCACTTGGCTACGTCAGTAAACACAACATCAGCCATTAACTTGTGTTTTTTTAGAAGTGATCTGTTACAAAAGTATCAACATTTTAACCACAATGTTAAACTACCCTATCTCTGAGTAACTTGATTTTTGGGGACAGAATATGACTTTGTTGAACTGTATGGAGCAATTTGCTAAATTATACTGGGACATTGCTATGTTTCTTGCTTCTTAGTAAATTAAACTCAAAATGTTTTAACGGTTTTCTCGATAGACCACCTAAAAAAGACTTAGTCTCTGGTATCACCTCAAGGACCTGCAATTGAGCTCAATTAGCAGTACATCGAAATGGTGTTAACTCCCCGGGGGAGGGGCATTGATAACTTTGTGAATAGGGCTGTTTTCCAGTATGTTTATTTAAACTCGCGCAAAAACTCAAGTTATGTTAAACATAATTTCTTAAAATGCTTTAATAGAATTCGGGCTTTGGTGGCTCATTCATCATTTATTACACATCCCTAAGTGTTCTTAAGAAGGTGGGGGTGACCTGACTTCTTGAACTGTAACGGTCCAGTCCAGTTTGTGCTTAAAATTTAGCAGACTTCTGCACAATATATCAATTTTCACTGCATTTTCACTGAGGAAAAAGAGCCATTGAGACGTAACTCCCAGCCATGGGTATGATGCAGTGCCTATCTATGATCAAAAATCTAAAGTCACAGACGGATTTACACATTCATTTTTGTTAGCTTGATTAAGAGCTGTAAAATTTTATGCCCTGACCAATGCTCCAATTGAATCATTTCCAGTAGCAAACTTTTTGTAAGTTTTAAAACAAAGGAAGTTTGCTTTTTAATATCACACATCCGCCTTAATTGTTTAAACAAAAACATGCCCTCTCACTCACTCATTTACTTAACATACACAATTCCACATAAAGGTTTGATATAAATGAAGACATAACAATATGAATACAACATATGACTGGCTCAGTTTTTTTTTCATAGCAGGCCTGTAGATTCTTAGATGAGTTGATACATTAGTCAAAGTGAAAGTTTTGTGAAGCAAAGAATTCCCTTTAAGCTGCAAGGATTCTTGTAGCTACATTTCCAGGTTGGTCTCGGGTGAGCTTGAATTCAGAATCAATTTGGTGGGATGTGATCCTTTTCTCACCTTCAAGGTATTGCAGCTTACCACCTTGTTGGCAAAGGTAACTTGCAGATGCAGTCAGAGTCATACAGTATGGAAACATACTTTTGTCCAATTTGTCCATGCTGAACAGGTTTCCTAATGGAACTAGTCCCATTTGCCAGTGTTTGGCCCATATCTCTCTAAACCTTTCCCGTACCTGTCCAAATATATTTTTAAATGTTGTAAATGTACCTGCATCTACCACTTCCTCTGGCAGTTTATATGAACCACCCTCTGGTGTAAAAAAGTTGCTCCTCAGGTCCCTTTTAAATCTTTGTCCTCTCACCTTAAAATTATGACGCCTAGTTTTGGACTTCTCTACCCTAAGAAAAAGACTTTTGCTATTCACCTTATCTATGCCTCTCATAGTGCATAAACCTTTGTAAGGTCACCCCAGAACCTCCTATGCTCTGGTGAAAAGGTTCCAGCCTATCCAGCCTCTCCTCATACTTTGAGTCCCTCCAGTCCCAGTAACATCCTTGTAAATCCTTTCTGCACCCTCTCCAATTTAATAATATCTTTCCTTTAGTTCCCAAGGACTTTTCTTCATTGGCCCTCCCATCCTTTGAAATATTAAGTGATTCAATAACCTTCTGATGAAACTCTATCTTTGCAGAACAACTTTTGTTGCTATGTTAAAACTATACCCAAGGGTTCTCTATTCCTGATTCATCATCTTGCAATAAGACAAAATCTACACCCAACTAACCAGCATCAATTGAATTTTAAAATGTTTGGTGAAGTCAGGGATGGCCAATACTGGTTCATTTAATAACTGCCTTCTCAAAGGGAGTTTGGGGATCATGCACATTGTAACAAATCTGTCAAAAGCGTTGACGCTAGGCGTACATTTCTGATAAAACCCACATGTTTCCAGAAATCTCATGCTCTCCTGTTTAATTTTAGGAATGGGGAACTCTTTGAGAGCCTTCTCTTTCATTGTTCTTGGTAACACTAGCCCTTGTCCTACAATGTAATCCAGGTAAGTTACCCTCACTTGCACACAGTCATTTCTGGTGACATTTATTACTGAGCCTGCTAACTCTATCTGCTTAAACAGGCCTTCCAAATCATCACGTTTTCTTTCCCCCTCAAGTAATTATTGTCCATTACATCTTTGTAAATATATTACACAGTTTGTCAGTTTGACTACAACTTGATTCATACGTCTTTCGAATGAAGCTGGGTATTTCTAAACACAAACGGCACCACATGTCACTAATATTGTTGTAAGAAAGGCTGATATTTCCTTAGCTTTTGATGTTAAAGGTACCTATAGTATCCTTGCAATAGATCAGCCTTGGAGAGAAATTATGCATAGCCAACCCTGTCAATACAATCTTCTAACTGAGGAAGTTAGTATGAATCTGTTATTGTTACTGCATTTGCTTTTCTACATTCTATGCAGGATCTAGTCAATTCATCCAATTTAGGAACTAACACCCAGCTATAAGTTCTAGCTGCTTTGGTCAATTCAATTGGGTGATTTTCTGGCGTATATTGTATCGCCATTTCCATTTGAGCTTACTTATCCCAGCTTAACCAATATGGATGTTGTTTAATTGGTAGTGCCAGCAATCATGTCATGTCGGGTCAACATAGGACATCCAGGTACATAGTATTATTATTAAACTATTAATCCAGAAACCCAGGTAATGCTCTCAGGACCCAGGTTCAAGTCCCACCATGGCAGATGGTGGAATTGGAATTCAATAAACCATTTGGAATTAAGGGTCTAACAATGACCACATAACTACTGTCGATTGTTGGAAAAGCACATCTGGGTCACTTTAAAGGAAGGAATTCTGCCCTCCTTACCTGGTCTGGCCTGCACATGACTCCAGACCCACAGCAATATGGTTGACACTTAACTGCCACCTGGGCAATTAGGGATGGGCAATGAATGCTGACCCAGCCAACAACATCCACATCCCATGAAAGAAGATTTTTTTAAAAGGCTCATTTCCTTGAATTTCTTATGTGACCTGACTAGCTATTCCCATCGTTCTTTCCCTAAGAATGAAAATACTATGTTGTAGACCAGTCCTGGTGAAGGGTTTTGGCCGAAAATGTTGACTTTCCTGCTCCTCTGATGCTGGCGGACTGACTTTGCTTTTCCAGATCTACATTCATTGATTCTAACTTCCAGCATCTGCAGTCCTTAATATCTCCAAAACGATGTTGTGTATCTGCCCTTGTATTTCCATGCTGGCTAGTCAAATTGTAGGAGATTCACTTTATGAACTGTTTACCTCTCCTTCTACCCTACACTTACTGTCCCTGTGATCTTCCACTATTCTTGCTACCTGTTCTTTCTTACCATCCTCCTTACAATAATACCATTTCAACATGTTCATGTGACATAACCAGTTCTTCTTCCTGCAAACAGGAGTATCAACCAGATAACTCACTTCACTGACCCTCATAACTACTTTCTATGGACTACTGAATCTTGCTTTCAGAGGTTCACCTTGTAAATGTAATAACGCTCACACTTTGTTTCCTGTTTGAAATAGTGTTGTTGTAGCATTATTGTCTGCCCATTCTTTCCTCTTTACCTGCCAAGTGTTTCAATGCTCCTGTGCTGCTTTGCATGTCCCAGTAATCTCAAAAATTGGGCACTTAGTCCAATACTGAGGATTCACTTTTTCCCCTTATAATGTTCCCTCAGTACATTTTAATGGAGCTCTTATCTTATGACTATCGATCAATTTCAATGGACTGAACCCAGTAGTCATTTTGGGAATTTTTGGTAGCAAAGAGTGAGAAATCTAATCATTTTCCCCAATCCTGTGAGTATCTGTGACATTAGACCTTAATTATTGCCGTGAGAGTTTGATGGTATCTCTCCAAAGCTCCCTGTATTTGTAGATGATAGGCATTAGACTTCAACTGTTTGATAATCAAACTACAGATTATGTCCTGGAAAATCTTAGACATCACATGAGACCCTTGATCAAATTGTAGTGGTTCGTTATGAGGAAAAAAATCTGATTTCATCTTTCCACTGCAACTTTAGCTGTAATTGTCTTTAAAAAATAGCTATAGAAATTGGGTTGTCATATCCATAACTTTAAGGATAGGTTGGCGTCCTACTTTTGTTTTTGATAATGGTGCAAGCAAATCTACCAACATGTGACTGAAGTATTCTTCAAAAACTAGTATAGGTATTGAAAGTGCTGGCCTGATTACATGCTGAGGTTTTCCCACTACCTGATGTGTGTGGCACATTTTACAGAACAGCACTACATACTTGTGAAGTCAGCCAGGAAAAATGCCTGTTTATCCATACTTGAGTTTTCCACATTTCTGTTACACTCTTCCATTGTAATTGCTATGTTATCTTTACAATATCTGGGCAGTACCACTATTTGATGAACAACCATCCATCCTCTCAATCTCAGATCTGTAAGGATGTCTCTATTTCCTCATCAGAACTCCATTTTTAATACAGTAGCACTCCAGAACTCCTTCAGTCTCAGCTTCAGTGTTAACTTACTTATCTGTAAATCTGCTTTCTGAACCTCATTTCACGGATGTGTCAAACACTTCTTTTGTGTTAACCCCCAAATTTAAAGAACATTTTGGCTACTCTAACATCTGTTTGTGGTATTACTTTGACCTCTGGTGATAGACATCGCTTAGCCATTGCTCTGGTCAAAGATGGAAGAATACACAGAATGCGTTCTTGTAACTGTTCTGTCTCTTTTTAATCTCACTCAGACCTTCTATGATTACAGTCGAAGCCAAAACTTTTACTCCTGCCAAATCATCACTGAAGAGTAAGTCATTTCTATCCACACGTAATTTCGTAACCCTTCCTGCTACCATTGTTCCAGATAACAAGTCATACTCCAATTTGACTTTGTACAAAGGAACCAGGATATACTTTCTACTTAACGCATTTATTAACACTTTCCTTTTCATAACCGTCTCTGGAGGGAAGACTATAAGCTTCTCCAGCAAAATAGTTTGGGTAGTGCTTTTGTCTTTTAAGCTTTAGCATCATTTGAAGAAATAGGAGTTATCTTTCCTTTTGACAGAAACACTTTATATTTCTCATCTACCTTGTTCACTTCTCCTGTACATACCAATGTTTATTTCCAGTTTCCTGGCAATAGTTAAAGCTTCAATTTGATCTGTGCTATTTTTCTTTCGTGTTCCTTTTTCAAACACATTCTTATAAACCACAATAAGTCCCAAGGACTTCCCACACAACTTCCATCATTCTGAAAAATGGTGTTGCAGTTTATGACGATGGGAACTCTTAAGGCTTTGATGTTCACCTTCACCTTCACCACGTTCCTTTCTGATCAGAAGAGGGGATCTTTAGGCTTTCCTTAGCTGCTTGCCTGCCTTTCACTCTTCAAACCTTTATCCTTCTCATGTTTATCAGGGTAATGGAGAAAAGGCTTAGTTTTGTGGATCAGCCAACAATCATCAGCCATTCTTATAGCTTGTCTAACTGTTGGAACCCTCTGGAATACTATGAACAGTTTGATCCATTTATCTGAGGGAAGGGGTACTGGCATTGGAGGCAGTCCAGAGAAGGTTCATTTGGCTGATCCCATGTATGAAAGGACTGTCTAATGAGAGTGGTTAAGTAGGTTGGGACTGTACTCAGAGCAATTTAGAAGAATGAGAGGCGAACTTTTTGAAACAAAGAAGATTCTTACCGGACTTGGTAGGGTAGATGTGAAGAAGATGTTTCTCCTTGTCAGAGAGTCTAGGACCAGAGGGCATAATTTCAGAACAAGGGGCTGTCCAACTAAAATAGAGATGAGGATTTTTTTTTTCCTCCCACAGTTAGTCAATCTATGCAATTCTTTACCAGAGAGGGCTGTAGAGGTTGGGTTGTTAAGTATACTCAAGGCTGAGATGACAGATGTTTAATCAAGGGTTATGGGGGGAAAGGCAGGAAAGTGGAGTTGAGGATTATCACATCAGCCACGATCTCATTGAATGGCAGAGCAGACTTGATGGGCTGAATGGCTTATCTTCTGCCCGCATGTCTTATGGTCTAACGATTAGAGATGTCTGTTCTCTGTTAGCAGGCTCTGAATGTTTCTCTCCTCTGCTGTGACACTTAGTTTTTAAACACTCTGCAGCTTGACAAATCAGAGTTGCGGTCAGGCAGCATTTCCTTAACTCGAAGGATTCTAAGTGCTGGTCAGTCTTGAATTCTCCCTCTTGCTGCTTTGAAATGAAACATTGTATTCTATAGATCAACAAAACAAAGCACTTTTTAAAAAAGTTATAGCAGTCCAATTTCCATATCTGTTTATTGTCCCAAAAATTGCAATATGTCATATATTACAGTGGGAAGTGATTGATTGCTGGTGCAATTCTCAACACTGGGATTTAATGGGAAGGGAATGGCTCCAATGGGATTCCAGATAGATGTGATTGAAGGACCTGAGTTCAACTAAATATCATGTGAGCCGGGCATCAGTTGAGGTGAAATTTGTTTCTAAATTGCCATTATGAGCTTCTGGCTGGGTGACATCTTGTACTAAATTCTAAAGCATATCCTTAAAGAACACTTGTACTGACGAAAGATCATTAAGCCAAGAGCAAACTCACCTCCTTTCCAAAAATAGTGTCAAGCGGGAGTGGAGGGAGGAATATTTAGTTATGTAAAACGATCAAGACAGCAAACAGCAGGTACCAAATTGCAACTCAAAGCACGTAACCTTTTAGTCAGTAACCTGAACTCATTGATTGAGTTACAGTCTGTAACACACTCTGTAGTTTTCATGATTCTATATATAAATCATTATACAGCACTTTCACAGAACTTAGTGGTTAACGACCGACTGGAAGTGGTCTGATGTACCAAAAGATTTTAATGTGTTAACAGGGCATTTATCCATACCATCTGGTATATTCAGACCTAAGTGCGCAGTGCCAAACTGTAGATCATATTCAAAATTTGCCTGATTAAGTAGGTTTCTGCTGAAGAATCATGAAAGACATTGGGAGGAATGAATCCAAACTGTGCTCAGTCACTCGCAGCTGGAGCAGGGCAGGAAAAATAGCACCACAAGGTTCCTGTCCTGAACTCATTCGTCTTCATTAGCTGCAGAATAAGGGAACTGAGCTTAATAAGTTGCCAGCTGAATGTCTGTCCCTTTCTCTCACCTTTGCAGAAGTGCATTGTCTTAAAGGGAGAAGGTTGAAGCTAAGTGCTATCACACACCAAGCACCAACAGAGAGTAAAGGCTGAGATGAATACAGCTCATCTATCCTTGCCAGTGTTGTCCTCTGCTCCTCTTAATAAACTGTTCTGTCTCTGACTTACTTTACACAGAAGACAGGGAGCTGAGATGGATTTCTTTAAGTTCGTTAGGGAGGGGGATGGGTGGGGCAGGAGTCTGACACCACAGAACATGTCTCTCTCTCTCTCACTAAACAACTTCCTGTGAATCGCTCCTCAGTAACCGTCAGTGGAAGAGAATTCACCCTTCAGTGACCTCTTACCCCGTGGAAAAATTAAGGGGTGCTCTAGGGAGGCTTGTGAAGGCTGACCGATCCCAGTGCGCACAGCATTGCCAAGCACAGCTGGGAGGGCAATACTGCTGGAATGCAGGGAACAACTCACTAGAGTTCCAAATTCTTCACTACTTGTAAATTGACTGACTTTGAGGCTTCATCCATGCTAAGGTTTAATAAGCCCCTCTGCCAGTCATAAAGTAGCCAATTTCCATACACAGCAAGACTTGCGCTAAGTCCAGGATTGGGATGATCATAGCAAATCACTTCTGCACCGCACAAGTGCCAACAATGAGCATGTCCAACAAGAGAGAACCAAACCATCTCCTCTTAGTGTTCAATGGCATTACCACCACTGAATCCCCCACTATCAACATCTTGGGTGTTACCATTAAGCAGAAACTGAACTGGAGCAGCACTATATGTGGCTACAACAGCTGGTCAGAAGCTAGAAACCTTACAATGAGTAACTCACCTCCTAGCTCTCCAAAGCCTCTCCGACATCTCCCCACCTGCCTGGATGGGTACAGCCCCAACAACACTCAAGAAGATCAATGCCATCCAGGACAAAGCAGTTGTCTCCATTGGTACAGAGGCAGGACAAAGCACCATCTACAGGATCCACTGCTGCAACTTGTCATGATGACAGATCAGAACCCAAAAGTATTATAAAATTAGAGAAGCAGGCCATTCAGCCCATCAAGACCATAGCGACACTCCAAAGAGCATCCAACACAGACCAACCCAATTCCCACAACCCTTTGTTTACCATGGTCAATCCACCTATCCTGCACATCTTTGTGACTGTGGGAGGAAACCAGAGCACCTGGCAGAACTGGGGAGAATGTACAAACTTCACACACATAGTCACCTGAAGGTGGAATTGAACCTGGGCCCCCAGTGCTCTGAGCCACTGTGCCACCTATGAAGTACGATGGAATTTTTTTTTTCAAATTTTAATTCCAAAATGTGTTTTGTGAAAAAGCTGACATAAAAAGGCTTTTCATCATTAATATAAATGATCTGGATTTGGACTTAGGAGGTATGGTTAGTACATTTGTAGATGACACCAAAATTGGAGGTAGAGTAGACAGCAAAGGAGGTTAACTCAGAGTACAACAGGATCTTGATCAGATGGGCCAATGGGTCGAGGAGTGGCAGATGGGGTTTAATTTAGATAAATGAGGGGTGCTGCATTTTGGAAAGGCAAATCAGGGCAGGACTTATACACTTAACAGTAAGGTCCTGAGGAGTGTTGCTGAACAAAGAGGCTTTGGAGTGCAGGTTCATACTCCTTGAAAGTGGAGTCACATGTAGACAGGATAAGGAAGAAGGTATTTGGTACGCTTGCCTTTATTGGTCAGTGCATTGAGTATAGGAGCTGGGAGGCCGTGTTGCGGCTGTACGGGACATTGGTTAGGCCAGTATTGGAATACAGTGTGCGATTCTGGTCTCCAAGGATGTTGTGAAACTTGAAAAGGTTCAGAAAAGATTTAAAAAGATGTTGCCAGGTTTGGAGGGTTTGTGCTATAGGGAGAGGCTGAATAGGCTGGGGCTATTTTCCTACAGCATAGGAGGTTGAGGGGTCACCTTATAGAGGTTTATAAAATCATGAGGGGATGAATAGGGTAAATAGACAAGGTCTTTTCCCTGGGGTGGGGGGAGTCCAAAACTAGGTTTAAGGTGAGTGGGGAATGACTTAAAAGGGACAACTAAGGGAAAACTTTTTCACGCAGAGGGTATGGAATAAACTGCAGAGGGAGAGGTGGAGGCTGGTACAATTACAACAATTAAAAGGTATCTGGATGTGTATATTAATGGGGAGGGTTTAGAGGGATACAGGTCAACTGCTGACAAATGGGACTAGATTAATTTAGAATATCTGGTTGGCATGGAGTTGGATGGAAGGGTCCATTTCCACGCTGTACAAGTCTATGACTCTATGACTGTAGATAGCAGTGATATCCTGGAAAGTCCTGTGTAGGACCCAAGGAATGTCTTCCCTGAAGAAGGGTCAACGAAACTTCAAACAGAGAGAGATATAACATGAAGGGGCTGACTAACTGTTCCTCTCAGCAGAAATCCACCTTCTACAGACTATTTTTTTGTATTTGGTGCTTCCAGAAAAATAGAAAAGGGATTAAAAACCAATGGCAACCCTGGTCTATGTGTGCCAGTGGAAGAATGTGTGCTAGTGAATTGAGATTTGTGCGAAGGAGCATGGTTTTGAGCATAAATGTGCTGTTAAAGGTCACAGCTGAAGAACTCCCCACTAGGTACCCATACATTCCAGGTGAAATGCATCTCTCGCTCTGAGTGTCAGAAGCTAATAAGCCAGTCAAAAGGAAACAGGACAAGAAAGACCCTCTCATAATAAGTGTTAATAAACAACCACTGTCAAGGGGAAAGACAGCCAAAGGCTTTCAACTAAACTGCAAAAGGCAAGAATCTGAAAATAAGTTGCTCAACTATCAACTTCTACTGTCTTACTCTCCAGAGAGACTAATCTGTACATCTTTAAATTTCTATTTTTTTTTGCCTTATTTATTCTTTTTGCACTTAGTAACTAACAAAGTCACTGTTGTGTAAACTCAAGAAAGCCTGGTTAACTTGACTTCTCTGAAATCGTTCGGCCTGGGAAAAATGCACACATTAAGGGGGATCCTTTTTAAAATCAATGTCGCTGTGACCAACTGAGGGGGTGGGGTAAATAAAGATGGGGAGCCATTTCATCCTGCCTCATCTGGGAGCTTAAAAGATTTGGGGTATCCCGAGTGGAACTGTAATAACATGTGGAACTTTGCCCAGGGTCTGCTTGTGACAACGGCACCTTCCAAATCTATGGACTGTCCACCCACAGGGACATAGGAAGAAGATGCAAGATCCCCTCCATGTTGCACCGCACCCTGACTTGGAAACATACCAGCCTTCCTTCAGTGTTGCTTGGTCAAAATTGTGGACCTCCTTTCATAAAAGCACAGTGGTTGTAACTAGCCCACGTGGAATGCAACAATTTAAGAATGCGATTCACCATCACCTTCTTAACAGCAATTAGGGATAGTTAATGAATGCTGGCCGAGCCAGCAACATTGACAACCTTTGAAAGAATAAGCAAAAGAATGAAAAAGATGTTTGTGTTTCACATGCAGTTGACAGGGTTTGAAGCTTATGCATTTACACAGGGGACATGAGCCCGTCTAGGCTGCCATGGGCCAGGGTTCATGTAAGTCAAAGCTCGCAAGGGTTAGAGCTGGCAAATGTGTCAAGTGAAAGTTAGCCCAGAAAGAAAACAAACACATGCATTTCTATAGCACCTTTCGTGACCTCAAGGTGTCACGAAACACATGAATAAGTCAATTTAATGCTTTCTTCTGTAATGTAGTCCCTAATGTATTGTCTGATAAACAGCAGGTAATTTGCAAGTTCCCAAAATCCGCAATCTGATAACGGCTGGATCAGTGGGATTTTTCAGCGCCGACTGTGGCAAAGATAATTCATATCCAGGACATATGGGAGAGAACTCCCACATCCCTCTTTGAAGTAACAGGATGGATCCCTTAATTCCACTCAAAAGGCCAGACATGGCCTCAATGTAATGTCTCATCCAAAAGGCAGACCCTCTGACAGTGCATCCCTCTCGCGTTTGCGCAGTGGTAGTGTCAGCCTAGATTTTGGGCTTAAGTCTCTGGAGATTGGGAAACTTGGCTGGCATGAATGAGATGGACTGAAGGGTCTGTTTCTGTGCTGAATGACTCTATAAGTGTCAAAGACATCATTCCTAAGCTTCATTCTCAGTAGCGAGAGTGTTACCAACTGACACACAGTTGGTTCTTGAGAAACTCGAGTCATGGGATCACCCAAGGTCAACGGACATGGACCTTCAGTTGAGAACCACCCTGGTCAGAGCAACTTTACCTCAACAATGACTGGTGCTGTTGCCTCCTAAGACATCATCCTGAAAACCTATTAGCACCGCATCCCAAAACCAGCCCAGCTCATCCCCGCCTCCCTAACCTGTCCTTCCTATCCCGTCCTCCCACCTCAAGCCCCAACCCCATCTCCTACCTACTAACCTCATCCCGCCCCCTTGATCTGTCCGTCCTCCCTGGACTGACCTATCTCCTCCCTACCTCCCCACCTACATTCACCTTCGCTGGTTCTAACCCCGCCTCTTTGACCGGTCTGTCTCCTCTCCACCTACCTTCTCCTCTATCCATCTTCTATCCGCCTCCCCCTCTCTCCCTATTTATTTCAGAACCCCCTTCCCCTCCCCCATATCTGAAGAAGGGTCTAGGCCCGAAACGTCAGCTTTTCTGCTCTTCTGATGCTGCTTGGCCTGCTGTGTTCATCCAGCTCTACACCTTGTTATCTCAGCACTGTGGAGTGTCCACATATAAACTTTCTAGGTCTTTTGAGGGCCAGCCAAGATTTAATACTTCACTCCTGATTCAGAGGTTTGTGGGATCAGGTCGCACTCCTGATACTTGAGCACATTCACTACATGCACACACACACCAATGCACAAACATGTAAATATGCAGGCAGACACTTCAAGTGCAGTCAACTGCTTCCAGTGATTAAACATGGGTAAGGAAATTGGAATAGAAGTATAAGCCATTCAACCTACTCCACCTGATCCAGTTCCAGCTTTCCACGTTTGTGGAGCACAACAGATTCGTTCTTTTAGAGGTTTTTTTTTTAGTGGTAATGAATCACCTGAATCACCCTCTATCCATTGTTATTCCGCACCCCTGGCCCTTCAAAGGTAAACAAAGATGGCTAGGCTAGAGCCTCCAAACCGCTGCAATATTGATCAGAGATAAAAGGTACTGCAGATGCTGGAGAATCCAAGATAA
>JAHRHZ010000124.1:4459410-4487362 GCA_024137785.1 Ginglymostoma cirratum | reverse complement strand
CTGCCTGAATATCGTTGCAGATCCAGTCTCGCAGCTATGTCCTTTAGGACCCGACCAGCTCAATCAGTCGTGCTGCAGCTGAGCCACTCTCAGTGGTGGACATTGAAATCCCCCACCCAGAGGACATTCTGTGCCTTTGCTATCCTCAGTGCTTCCTCTAAGTGTTGTTCAACAAAGAGGAGTACCAATTTATCAACTGAGGGAGGATGGTATGTGGTAATCAGCAGGAGGTTTGCTTGCCCGTGTTTAACCTGAATCCACGAGACTTCAAAGGGCTCAGAGTCAATGTTGAGAACTTCCAGCGTAACTCCCTCCTGACTGTATCTCACTGTGCTCTACCTATGTTGGGTTTGTCCTGCTGGTGGGACTGGACTTATCCAAGGATGATGATAGTAGTGTCTGGGCCATTGCCTGTAAGGTATGATTCCCTGCATATGACTATGTGAGGCTGTTGATTGACTAGTCTGTGAGACAGCTCTCCCAGTTTTGGCACTGGGCCCCAGATGTTAGTAAGGAGGATGTAGCAGGGTAGGCAGGTCTGCTTCTGCCACTGCCTTTTCCAGTGTCTAGGTTGATGCTAGGTTGTCTGTCTAGTTTCATTTCTTTGTTGAGCATTTGTAACGATTGGTACGACTGAATGGCTTGCTGGGCCATTTCAGAGGGCAGTTGAGAGTCAACCATATTGCTGTGGGTCTGGAGTCACATGTAGCCCAGACCAGGTGAGAATAGCAGATTTCCTACCCTCAAGGAAGGACATTAGTAAACCATACCTTGCTCTGACAGCATGATACCGCAGCTCAAGTATCTGTCTGGGTTGCATACTTAGAATTCTTCTCGAATATATTTATTATAATGTATATTATAAATAAACTGGCTTACTATCATACGGATTACTTGACTGAGTGTATGAACATACAGGAAGTGGTACAGCGGCTCAATGGTTAGCACTGCTGTCTCATAGTGCCAGGGACCCGGGTTTGATTGCACCCTCGGGCGACTGTCCGTGTGGAGTTTGCACATTCTCCCAGTGTCTGCCAGGGTTCCCTCTGGGTGCTCCGGTTTTCTCTCATGGACCAAAGATGTGCGGGTTAGGCGGGTTGGCCATGCTAAATTGCCCTGTAGTTTCCAGGGATGAGTGGGGTAGGTAGATTTTTGCACTGCAAACACGGGGTTACTCAGATAGGGTAGGATTCTGGGTGGGGTGCTCATTGGAGGATGGGTGCAGAATCAAAGGGCCGAATGGCTTTTTCTGCACTGTAAGGATTCTATTCTATGAAATAAATGGAGACCTCTTACACCAGAATGACACATGTCATAAGGTCATCTGCTGCCTTAAAGGCTTTTGTGAGATCTGAACAGAAATACAACAAACAGGGCAAGCAATCCTGTGGGAATATATCTGGGAGGGGTTGGTAAACCTAATTCGTAATGCCTGCAAAAGTATCCGATGGCCTGAGGAAGCACAGTTTGCTTCCGAAGGGTACTTCAGACACAGCTCAGCAAGTGCTAATCCTTGGGAAAACAGGACGAGCTAAAGCAGAAAGGCTAATTGCTTTCATTCTTCTGTAATTTGCGTTTGCTCTGGTGCTAGGTTATCTGAAAGGATTACCAGCCACTCCAGCTCACTATCTCCCTAATTAAGAACTTGAACGATATCAACCTTTTATCTTTACCAGACTCCGCTGTCAGCCTTCTGGTGTATGTGTGTGTGCGTGCATGTGTATATTTATGCATCTATGTTTCTGAAAGCTGCTTTGGCCTCTTGCAACATGTCTAATCCCTTTCAGAGTGAGCCAAGAGGTGCTCGTTTGATCAGGGATTCACCTTGCACAAAACGAGGGCATCTCTTACCTCAACCAAAGTTGGAGTCGGGTGGGGGTAGAATCCTTCTTGGTATGTGATGAGTGCATTGAAGATTCCAGTGTTTGGTACCAAGACAGCATGGTCCCAGAGGGTCTTGACCCATGAGCAGACCCTCCTCCTCTTATCACCCAGCTAGTGAGTACTTTCCAGTATCTGTTGCACATAAACAGATACTCCAGTCTAATTAATTTCTCTGTATGGCTTATAAGGGTAACATCCATACTGATTGGTGCTGCACTTCAGGAGAGATTCAACTAACAAAGGCTGGACTGGTTTTATCCAACACAGAGCTCATGCTCTGTAATAAACAGCTCAGCATTTGTGATAATCCACCAAACAATCTGTACTCTGTAATAAACAGCACCGGACTGTAATATTCCACCAGACACATGTTGGGCTCACAACAGCGTGGGTTAGTAATAATCCACCACAAAACCTATGCTTTGAAATAAAACAGTGTTGGACTGTAACAAGCCAGCATAGAACTCACGCCCTGCAATAAACAGCTCAGGGGCTGTAATAAGCCATTGCCTACTTGCACTCTGAAATAAACAGTGCTCGACTGTACTAATCCAGCACACAGCATGTGTTCTATAATAAACATTGCTGGACTGGAATAATCCAGGACACAACTCAGGCTCTGCAATAAACAGTCCAGGGTCTGCAATGAATCCACACACTGCTATCAGTTCATCACAGTATGTACAATTTGTAACATACAGGACTGGACTGTAATAATCTATCATACAATGTACCTTTTGAAATAAATACCACAGATCGATATTAGTCCATCACACAGTGTGTACACTTTTCAATATACAGCATTTAACTGCAACTTAGCAACGCTGGACTGTAATAATCCACCACAAAGTACATTCTGAAATGAACTGTACGGGTCTGCATTAATCCATTACACAACTCAGGTTTAGTAATAAATAGTGCTAGATTACAATAATTAACCATAAGGCTTGAGTTCTGTAATAAACAGCATTAGACCATAATGTCAGAGCACCTGAAAACATTTACTTGACAGTACACAGGGTACACACTCAAATAAATACATGTGAGTTTGTAACAATTTGCCATAAAGCATTTGCTTTATAATAAAAAAGCACCAGTACGTACTAAACACATCACCGGTCAGTATTAAACAGCACCTTTTGGTAATACGCTACTCCAAACCACGTGCTACAAGAACATTTGCAGCCACATTTCCTACATATGAATAGTGAGTACATTGAATGGATACTGATTGTATTCTGGTGATGGGTATGAACTGGACATCTCATCTGTGGCAAGAGAGAGGGCTCTTGTGGCGCAGTGGTAATGTTGCAGGGCGGCACGGTGGCTCAGTGGTTAGCACTGCTGCCTCACAGCGCCAGGGACCCAGGTTTGATTCCAGGCTCAGGTGACTGTCTGTGTGGAGTTTGCACATTCTCTGTGTCTGCGGGGTTTCTCTGGGTGCTTTGGTTTCCTCCCACAGTCCAAAGATGTGCAGGCTAGGTGGATTGGCCATGCTGAAGTACCTATAGTGTCTAGGGATGTGTAGGTTAGGTGGGTTAGCCATAGGAAACGCAGGGTGATAAGGTGAGGAGTGGGTCTTGGTGGCATGCCCTTTGGACAATCGGCGTGGACTTGATGGGCCGAATGGCCTGCTTCCACACTGTTGAGCTTCTATTAAGTCTTCCTTACCTCTGAGCCAGAAGTCCCGGGTCCAACCCCCAACTATACCAGCAGTGCGTTCACAGAGATAACGTCTCTGAACAGGTTGATCAGAAAGTATCTGCACCGAGCCAGTTCCGTTGCTGTCATGTCGTGATTGTCACACTTGCTTCACACGGGAAAGGGCCCAGGTTCAAAACCAGGCAGAAACATTTGTGTGAATTGCTGACGTCACAGTGAAGAACTGATTTCTCTGTCCCGAGATTAAGGGCTCCTGTGGCACCAGTGGTTAGTGTCCGTAGATAGAAGATCCTGGTTCAAGGCCCACCTGTCCTTGAGACATACCGGGACATATCTGAACTGTTGGGTTAAAAGAACCGGTGCTTGGGCATATCCAAGATGGCTGTGAAAAGGTTTGTTGGCTGGCTGTGCACATATAATGTATGTCTCACAAGGACATTGGAGACATCAGCGGGAGGAGACATTCAGTTCATCGAGCTTATTTCACCATTCAATAAAATCATAGCTGATCTATCAACTCCACTTTCCTGCCCATTCCCCATCTTGTTTGATTCCATTTGACACCTAACAGCAGTCATGGAATCATACACCACCATAACAGGCCCATTCAGTCCAACTCGTCCATGCTGATGAAGTTTCCCAAACTAAACTAGTCCCATTTGCCTGCGTTTGGCCCATATCCCTCTAACTCTTTCCTATCCATGTACCTGTCCGAATGTCTTTTAAATGTTGTAACTGTACTTGCCTCTACCACTGCCTCTAGCAGTTCATTCCAACATATGTACCACCCGCTGTGTGAAAAAGTTGCCCCTCAAGTCCCTTTTAAATCTTTCCCCTCCCACATTAAACCTAAGCCCTCTAGTTTTGGACTCCCCTACCTTGGGGAGAAGACCTTGACTATTCATCTTATCCACGCCTCTCATGATTTCATAAACCTCTGTAAGATCACGCTTTAGCCTCTTACGCTCCAGGGAAAATGTCCCAGCTTATGCAGCCTCCCTTTATAATTCAAACCCTCCAGATCCAGTAACATCCTTGCAAATCTTTTCTGCACCCTTTCCAATTTAATAACATGCTTCCTATAAGCAGGGTGAACAGAATTGAGAGCAGTATTCCAAAAGAGGCCTCACCGATGTCCTGTACAGCCACAACATGAGCTCCCAATTCCTATACTCAGTGCACTGACCAATGAAAGCAAGCGTACCAAACACCTTCTTCACCACCCTGTCTGCCTGCGACTCCACTTTCAAGGAATTATGTACCTGAACCCCTAGGTATCTCTGTTCGACAACACTCTCCAGGGCCCTACCATTACCTGTGTAAGTCCTGCCCTAGTTTGTCTTACCAAAGTGCAGCACTTTGCATTTATCTAAGTTGTCTGTCTAGGTCAGTCTCAAATGTATTCAACAACAGAGACTCCACTGAGGCAGAGAACTCCAAAAGTTCACAACCCTTTAAGTAAAGAAAAGCGTGTAAGTGTATCCGGGTGTTTGATCCTTTACCAACTGACTAACTGAGGAATATATATAGCAGCGTTTCAGAATGTCATTCTTTTAAACATGCTCTTCAGAAACCTGTGACTCTTACCAATTGAAACTTTCCTGGTTCAGGCCAGCAGGGCATCTTGTTAACCAGCCTTTGGAATTAAAGTACAATGGATACACAGCTCAGGGATTTCTTTCTACCTACAGCACATGGACGGCAACAGTTCAAGAAGGCAGCTCATCACCACCTTCTCAGAGGCAACTAGGGTTCGGCGATAAATGCTGGCCCAGCATGTACGCACTTTAGGTAGATGCCATTTTACAAATGATAAATGGCTTGGAAGAGCAAATAAATGACTACAATCACACATGTGCACAGCCTAATTGGCTGCTAATTACAAGCACATTTGTTCAATGTTTGTCTGTTTAGGCTGGGTGCAGATAAAGTCATGCTGTTCGCAAGGGGTTACATTCCTGGAAAATCTCTCAAAACTGCGAGTTCACCAATGGTGAACATGCTTTATGGTGAGTCAACTGGATCACTTCCAACCATCCCAACATAAAGACAGAATTCTATAAAAAACATGCTTTTAAGAACTATAAAGATGTTCTGTTGGAGAGGTCTAGCACTGGTCTTACTGATCCTACTACACAAATTAACAGAAATGCATTAGTCACTGAACAATGATGTTGGCCCATGTACAGGATGGTAGCCGACGCACATACAGTTGCACGTTCCAGACCTGGAAACACAATCTCACATTATCATTACATTCAGATTTTTTTGGTTTGAGCCTTTTAAAATTTTTTTTTGACATTTCCTGCATGTTTTATTCTATTCCTTGCTCCAGAGAAGCTAAAAAGACTAAAACTGGACACACACTGGGTGAGGCAGTGTACAGAATGGCTTGTGCGGATCAACAAATAGTGAAGGTGGAACAATGGGACTTCACTTTGATCAACAGCTTACAGAATAGAGCCTTGTAAAACAGGAGCCAGTCAGGTGTCTCACTGCATTGGGTTACCAGCATCAAATACAGGGCAGCTAACCAACAACTAGGAAATGTCGGGACTATTCCAAACCCATCTGATTTACCTGAACTCCAGTTCAGACCATTTCTAAGCCTTTACTGTTTGTGTTTCCTTCTGGACTTCCATCTCCTGTGGGCAGATATCCAGGTTATGCTTGAGCAGCCAGGACCCACGAAAAGAAAGAATAACATTTTGCCCCAACCCCTGCCATCCTAGTTTATATTTTCTTTTCTCCTCCTAACTGCCCAATCCGTACAGGGACTTTATTTTCTTCCCAGTTGATAAGCCCATCAGCGGTCAGCTTCCAAACCCACAACCACTACCTTCTGAGAGAGGGACAATGAGTAAACAGGACCCCTACCATGTCCAAGTCACGTACCAGCCTGCCTTGGGACTATATCACAGTTCCTTCAGCGTCATTGGGTTAAAATCCTGGAACTTCCTCCCAAAATAGCACTGCAGCGGTTCAAGATGACAACACACCACTCCCTTCTCTGGGGCAACTATTATTGGTCAATAAACGCGAACACCACCCAGAACCTGAGAATGAATTTGGAAACAAATTGTTTGAAATTCAGGCAACCATCAGGAGCTGTTAACCTGTCCCTCCAAATTAAACCTTAGGTTATACCAGTGGAGCCCTTCTGTACAGATGTATGTCAGGCTCCAACACATCATTGGAAGGATCATTCGACCCGAAAGGTTAACTCCGATTTCTCCCTACAGATGTTGCCAGACCTGCTGAGTTTTTCCAGCAGTTTCTGTTTTTGCCATACATCTTTGGGCTCTGACTGTGGCCTGTTGTCCAGGCTTCAAATCTGAAGAGAATCCCTTAGAGAAGGCATGAAATGCAAGTATTTTATGCTGGCTCTGTGGGCAGTTAGGAAGAGTCCCTCATTCCCTCTCCTATCCCTGGACCTCCAAGGCGAGTATAGGCTTCCCCTGCTCTGGATGGTCCTCTTCCTACTCAGAACAGCCCCAACACACTCCGAACCTTGTAGGCGGCTGACAGGCTTCAGGTGGTGAGTTACTCACTGCTAGGATCTGATGGGAGCCTCTGCCCTACTCTTGGAGCTGTAGTATTTACGTAGCACGTTGTCACCTGAAGTAGCTTCAGCGAATTACGTGGATGCATTCAAGGGAACTATATAACAAGAAATGAATAGAACAATATGTTGATGAGTGTGAAGAAGTGAGGACACGTGTTGAGTATAGACCAGGTGGACCAAATGGCCCGTTTCTGAAAGTTCTGTAAATTTTCTATCTATCTAATTCTATAAAGGCAGATCTTCTTGTTCAGAATAACCCTGTACAGTCACTGCAACCGTAGCAATCATTTCTTTTGGTTTAACATGACTTTCGCTTTTGCACAGTTAGTTTATGGAGGTAAAGAGTTACTGTCCTTTCAACATCAATAAAATTCAAACGGTTCTTTTCCTCTTCTGTACTGACAAACCCTCAGTGGCAACAGTGAGCAGCTCTGTGGCTCTGCTCAATATGTACGGGGTCATTCACATTTCAAATCTGAGACAGAGAGAGAGAGAGAGAGAGAGTGAGAGAGAGAGAGAGAGAGAGAATGTGAGTGAGACTGGAAGAAAGAGAAAGAGAGAGATAGAGACGGGAAATGATCTTCAGCTAATTGGGCTGGCTTGACAATCCACAACTGAGGGCAGGGACAAAATCCTGTTGGAAATTAACTGCTCCTCCCAGCTGCTGCCATTCAGAACTGTATTTGGGGTTGTCTGGCATCAATCAAAGCTCTGCTGCGTTGTAAGAAATACATAAACAAATATAAAACCAGCCCTGGTTAGCCACTGTTAAGATCTTCAGCATATTGAAGAGGGAGAACCAACTGACAGGCCTTATAAACAACAGAGATGTGAGTGAATACAGGAATACAGCGTTCTGCTCCAAACACATTAAAAATTGGCTTTATAATCAAAGGAGTACAAGGCAATGCTTTCACAACAACATCACTGTGGCTGTCGCTTATATCCGATACTCTACTTCTGTTTCATTTTCATACAGGCAGGACATGCGTGAATCATCCTGCCAAATGTCCAACTATGCAGTGGAAATGCCACCTTTAACTCAAAATGGCACTATCCATGTGTAAAACCCACAGCTCTGAGTAACCCGAAGATCCAAAAACTTACAAGTCTCCTTCCGAGCCCAGGATCTCTACCACCTGGAAGAACAGCAGGAGATACACTGAACAAAACCACCACCAATAAGGTCCTCTCCGAGCCACTCATCATCCTGAATAACTCACCACCCCTTACTGTCACTGGGTCAAAATCCTGGACCTCCCTCCCTAAGGGCATTGCGGCTCTACCTACAGCTCATGGACTGCAGCGGTTCAAGAAGGCTGCTCCCCACCACCTTCTCCAGGGCAAATAGGGATTGGCAACAAACAGTGGCCTGGCCAGCAATATCCACTTCCCATGAAAGAATTAAGAAAGCGCTTTTAAAAAATCATTCCAGATTTGAACATGAATCCAGGCTGTCACTCCAGTGCAGTGCTGAGGGAGAGCACAGCTGAGGTCTCCTCTGTCCTCTCAGGTCAATGTGAACGATCCCATGGCACACCTTCCAACAGCAGGCACCTTCTCTCCAGTGTCCAGGCCAATATCAATCCCTCAACCAATATCATAAAAATGTTTAGATCATCTGCTCATTGTTATGTTGCAGTTTCTGGGGTGCTTACTACACACAAACTGGCTGTTGTAATTTCTGACACTGACAATGGCTATACCTCAACAGACTCTATTGGCTGAAAAAACACTTTGAGGCATCCTGAAGGTTTGAAAATGCCAAGACTTTTCCTTTCCTTTCAAAAGGCTTTCAAGATAATGAAACTGTATCTAATTTGTGGTTTTCTATAGGTTATCCCATGTAACATACCACAGATTTGGGCCCTTATTGAGATAGATATCTGGCAGTTTATCAACACAACTGTATGTATGACATCTTAAAAAGTCTGGGATATATGCATACTTTGATTATTTTTATATCATTACTTAGTGATTGACTAGCAGACTTGCTGGCTGCTTAAGAACAAACTGAATAGACAGCAAAAAGGAGACTGCTTATACAAGAGTGTCACAAGTTGTGATGTCGCCCAGCTGGCTTTAAGGTATTGTGCCTTTCTGAGATGTGCACAGTAGTACAACAGTATCCCTCACGGCTCATCCGGCATTCCTTAATCTTCCAAGCTAAAAGCTTTAAGAAATCAGTTAGATGCCACCTTCGTCACTATCGTGTTCACTTTCTATCTCACCTGGGCAATATCTTTTCTTCTGCACTTTGTCCATTCACCAACTCTCTGAAAATCAGGAGCAGTTGTGGTGCCTGCATGCCCCACATGGAGGGAACAAGACCTGCTGAATGAGCTGCAGATGTGGAAATGTGAATATGAAGTGACTAGATACACTCTTTTCAATAATGAAAATTCTTGTCAAAAAGTGTGAAACTTCAGGCAAACCATTTGTTGGATCAGAGTCTCCCTCAGTGAGTCACCTACTTTTCTAGGGACTGGATGAACATTAGGAATAGGAAGAGGTCGTTCAGTTCCTTAAATCTGTTCCTCCAGACCCTGCCTGATCTGTTCCCTGAATCCCGTTTAGCTGTCTTTACCTTACACCACTTAAAACAACTTCCAGTCTTTTCCAGGCTTGGAGACCATTAGACCATAAGATATAGGAACAGAATTAGGCCATTCAGCCCATTGAGTCTAGTCTGTAATGGCTGATACATTTCTCAACTGCTTTCTCCTCATATCCTTGTTCCCAATCATCATCTGCACCAGTATTAACAGACCACTTGGGCAGCAGAAATGTTCTGATGTGAATACAGTGAGCAGAGTATTACATGGGTAATCTTACAGCTAAAAACTGAACTCTGATCAAAACTAGCGGTGGAAGAAGATACAGGAAATCTGGTGATAGGGGGGCTGACACAAGATAAAAGGACAGTGATTTTTGCAAATATCTACCAGGTTCACCTATAGCCTTCAGGGAAGGGATCTTGACACCATCCTCTGGTTTCTGCAGCTGACCTTACAACTCAACTCACTGTCGACACCCATCGGGAGGTGGAAATTAGGGTCTACTTTAAAGTCTGCATTCATTGATTCCTTGACAAATGGATTTCAGAAAATCTGTGTGAAAAATTGCTGTGTGATACTGGGTCCCCAGGCTACTTCTGGTATGTCAACTGTGTCTCAGGGGCTCAAGGAAAGTATCATGGGTTCAGCCCCTCCCCAAACACTTCAGATGATAATCCACCTGACACTCCCAGCGCAGTACTGAGTGACAGCTGCACTGTCAGGGGTGCTGTTCTGGAAAACACATTAAACCACAAGCTGTAAAGGGTTCATACTCAAATATGTAAATCATAAAGTACATCAGTAAATGTGAAGTTGCCAAATCCTGTTGAACCACAGAGCTGCTCTCTCTCATGAGTGATGATGGTGGTTTAACCTGAGAGTCAACACACCTCAGGCGAGGGGTGTGCTTGAGAAGGAGAGTCCTTCACGGTAACTCAGCCAATGCAGGAACTGAACCCATGCAGTCGGCATTGCTCTGCATTCGCAAACCAACCAGCCAGCTAAATGAGCTAACTGTTTCCCAGTACATCAGCAGGGATGCGACGGATCATACAACAGGGAGACTCTACAGCAAGCTGCTGTATGGATGTTGTTCCAAGTCTAACAGGGCACATAGTTCATAGAATGTTGAATAAATGGTAATCTTACCAAGTCCTTAGCACAAGCAGTGTCTCTCAGTTTCAAACCGTGGGCTGCAGCCAACACTATAGACAGCCCCGGCAACACAGTTAAAGTAGGCCAAGGAAACTGCATTTCTGGATGGACCTGAGGTAACTGAGGGGATCTGACTGCAAGCATTAAGGCATGATAAGCTAGTGAACTGTTAGGATCAATCAATAAACGGCTGCTTTCAGTTAATGCATGACCAAAGTGAGCTTGCAGGTAAGCTCAGAGCAAAGGCTGAGCACCGTGAATCAGATTTTTATTGACAGGCCTGACATTTACATCAGGTAAAGGTGAGTGATGGAAAACAGAAACAGCTGCTCCCGTGTACTGGTCTGTGTTTCGGATCTCATTGATCACCCGGGAATGAGTTAACCCTCAGGAATCCTGCTCTCTCACTGTCTGATCTGGGCTGCAACTCGTTCGAGGTGAGCCTTTTCCCCTGACGTCCTGTCCCCCATAGCCGAATGCATCATGCCTTCCCACATGGGGGTCTGTCAACATTTGGTAAAGCATCACTTTCACCCAGGAGCAGGGACAGAAATCAGGGACCCCTAGTGCCACTCCTGGCCTGGGTCCCCAGTCTGACCTAAGCACAGCAGGGCCCTGGTGTACCTCACTCACTTCCTCGAATCATGCATTCACCTTTTTATATTGCAGCACTCTTCACATAAAGCCAACATCCTATTCACCATTTTTAGACTAATTTTAAATAACTTTGCACAGCATCACCTATATCTACCTGTCTCCACAGTGCCTTCTTTCTTCCTACTTATAAAACACTTACGTCAAATCTTGCTTCAAAAGTGGTTGACCTGACCTAGGCAAACAGCCTTTCTTCCCAACCTTGAGTATTTTGACAACTATCAATGAACAACTGTGCAAGCAAAACATCAGAGGCAAGGGCACCAAGCCAGTCATTTAGATTCCAGCCTTGTTGGCCTATACACCAGAATCAGAACGATCTGGGTTTAGGATTGGTAGGGAAGTGGGGGGGTGGTTTGTTCAGAGCGGTGAAGGATTTACTGAATGAGAAAATCACATGGGCAGCTTTTTCTTTTAGAAAGTGAACATGTGCAGTTCTTCCAGTTGTTGCTAACCGGACATGATAACAGAATATGGCGCCATGGCAACCAGCTGGTGTAAAGACACTGCTACATTGATTGGTAGCAAATGGTCAGGTAGGGAATGAGTCACTAATCCATCAATCTGAATGTTTTCTGGGCTGTGTCAATGCTGAAGTCCCAGCCTAGCAAACGTTTTACAGTTCTATTAAATGCAATTAATCATTCTGGAATTGAAACCTAGTCTCACTAACGTTCACAATAATGACTACCCAGTGCTAGTTATAAAAAATCCATCTGCTTCACTAATGTTCCTTAGGGAAGGAAAATCTACCGTACTTAACCAATCTGGCTGGGTCTGAACGGACCCCGCCCCCCCCGCCTCTAAAAATGCCCAGCAAGCCACACTGATGACAGGCAGATGGAATTTAATTGAGATAAATGTGAGGTGTTGCATTTTGGTAAGGCAAATCACAGCAGAACTTATACACTTAGTGGGTGAGGTGTTGCTGAACAAGGAGAACCTAGGGTGCAGGTTGATAGTTCCTTGAAAGTGGAGTCGCAGATAGACAAGATAGTGAAGGCAGCATTTGGTACGCTTGCCTTTATTGGTCAGTGCACTGAGTATAGGATTTGGGAGGTCATATTGCAGCTGTACACGACATTGGTTAGACCACTTTTGGAACATTGTGTTCAGTTCTGGTCTTCCAGCTATGGGAAAGATGTTGTGAAGGGTGCAGAAAAGATTTACAAGGATGCCACCAGGGTTGGAAAGTTTGAGCTCTTGGGAGAGGCTGAATAGGCTGGGACTATTTTCCCTGGAGCATCGGAGATTAAGCGGTGACCTTATAGAGGTTTATAAAGTCATCAGGGGCATGGATAGGGTGGATAGTAAGAGGGTGTTACATGTATGGAATGAGCTGCGAGAGGTGGTGGTGGAGGTTGGTACAATTACAATGTATAAAAGGCATCTGGATGGGTATATGAATAGGCAGGGTTTAGAGGGATATGGGCCAAATGGTTGGCAAATGGGACTAGATTAATGTGGAATATCTGGTCGGCATGAACGAGTTGGACCGAAGAGTCTGTTTCTGTGCTGTACAACTCTATGACATGTTTAAGGACAATTCAGCATGGGCAACAAATCCTCACTAGCAACATCCACATCCCATATAAGAGTAAAGAAAAAGAAAACTTACGGCTTTAGGGGTCAGTGAGAAAGAGGAAGGGAACCAAAGTGGACAATTTATATCATTGTGTCGAGTGTTCATAAACAGGGAAGAAGCTGCCTGGCACCTTTAATACAGCTCTTCGAACAACTCTAGAGCTTCCTGTACACACATTATTCATCACACAGGGACACGGTGCAGATACAGGACCATCTTATCTGTGCGTTCATGCGGTAGAAATTAAAGTGGAAAACAAATTCAGACTCCTGGTAAACAAACCCCCGCAGCAGCAAAAAATAGAATCGGGTTCAAAAGTGAAGGAGCCTGGAAAAAATGTTCCTGTCAAGCACAGGGAGACAGCAAGAGAGGAAGTCCTGGGAAAGAGACAGGATGGTACCGAGAACGGAACACAACAAGATGGATTTATAACCACTAATTAGAATAAACAGGTGCAGGATGTTTTTTTTTAAACTAAATCTGAACAAGAGAAAATGTGCCCCTTATTATTACAGAAACATAAGATGACAGGCAGGGTGAAACGGAAAAAAAAACTCACCGATTGAGACGTAGATGAACAGATGAACAACACTCCAATGGGGGATAGACAGAGCAAGCAAGAAACAGTGAGACACAACATTAGACAAATAGATAGACACTGACAACAGTGAATAATCAGCTACAGTGACAGAGATGCAGTAGACCCAAAGAGGGAGAGAGATACCAAAGTCAAAGGCTTAGATCAGAACAGGTACATATGTTGACAGTCAGCCACAGAAGCAATGATAGGTCAGAGAAGGAAAAGGCAGTCGACACAGAATCAAGTTTAATATCAAGAGTATAACAGAGACAGAGTGTCACGCACAGGGATCAGAGATGTGATACAGAAAGAAAGAAAGAGAAGAAGAGACATTAAGAGAGATATTGAGGGATGGATTTCCTCTGTGCAAACAGTGTAACAAAAAGCTAAACCTGTTCTTTATAATTAGGATCACAGTTTTGCTATATGAGGCAGCAATGGAAACCCTATCCAGTGAGACAGTGAGACAGCGAGACAGGATACAGAGACAGAACAGAATAGTGAGTGAGCTACACGCAGAGAGGTACCAACAGAATAGGTCAGAGAAGGTGAGTGAACTGAGCTCAGACGGATGACTATGACAAGAGATGATGGTTATCTCTGACCTTTTGCGGCACGAGGCTCAACATTATGTGGGCATGGCCATGATCATGTGATTGCATACACACTAAATTGAAATACTCTCCATGGCAGCCTGGGTCCACGAAATCCAATTCCATAGAGCATAACACCGATTCTGAAGAAGGGTCACTAGATCCGAAATGTTAACTGTGATTTCTCTCCACAGATGTTGCCAGACCTGCTGAGCTTTTCCAGCAATCTCTGGTTTTGTTTCCGATTTCCCAAAAGAACTGCGCATGCTGGGTTTTCTTCATAAAGAATATACCCACCGCCAGTGACCAAAGGGCCTGGGCTGGTGGTTGAGACGATGCACTGGGTTCAAATATAGCCCAGGCCAGCACTTTTCTCCAGTTGCCTGCCTGAAAAGATCAATTCACTGGCTGCACTTCAATTAGGCTATGAAACGGTCAGTACTGTATGTGAAACACTGCGCTGATACAGCAGCAGTGATGGACAGCTTTTCTCTTCTGTTCAGAATACAAGAAACCATTAGCAAAGCGGGGCTTTGCAGTTATTTCTTAACTTTAAAGAGCTTAATTTGACATAAAATCTGCTTTTTTTTAAGAACCAAAATGCAGTAACATTTCACACAAGCTCTTTTTTCATACAGTACCAAGGCCCAGTGTTAAGACTGCACCCTCTCAGTGGTGCACTGGGTGTCCTGAAGCTTGTGACTGTCTGAGGGATCTGACTGGCTTTCTCAGGCTTGAAGGAGGGCATGGGACAGCAAGGCAGGGAGGCGGTTCTGTCTTTGGCACACTATGTCACTGTCAACAGAAAGGAAATCCCCAGGGATGCGCACAGTGCCATCTGGGAACTGCTGCCCAAGTGTCTGAAGCCACACCTCGTGTTTCCATGGCGACTGTCGACTGTCAAGACTGACGCAGGCTGTTCAACTGCAGCGTGCATTGCCGTTGTGCTCAACTCTGCACTCCACGCCCTTGGTGCGCGGGCTGGGTGCAGCACCGCTGGAACACCCTTCGCAGTTTGGCAGACTGACTGGTTTATCCTACCGCGCCCCCCCCCACCGCCTCTCTAAATCAAGGTCTCTCCCAGGATCACTACTCAGCACCAGCCCTCCCCAGTTCAGAATGGTTGACTTGATACTGGCTGGCAGCCAGAGATTTTAAACCTCGTTTTTGTTCTGCAGATTGGCTCGCAGCACGAGCGGAACCCAAACTCTCAGGAGTTTGAGAGTTGGAGAGGGTTGAATTGGAATCCCACAGCCCTAAGCTGATGCTACAGTGAAGGGAAACAGGAAGGAGCAGTGAGCCCTGGCTAGCTCCCAGGGATCAGAATCCCACTCAAGAGACTTGTTGTCATTTACAGGATGAAAGACCTTTTTGACCAACCTCCGCCATTGCCAGTGTGAGATGGATACAACTTTTAACACGGGAATCAGACAGGGTCTCGTTAATTAGATCACTAATTGAGTGTAGTTTTGTATAGCCACCGCAAGGCTTTCAAAGGTGCTCTTTGTCTCTCTTGAAGATTGCTAAGCAACACTACTCATTGCAAACAGCAAGCAAAACTGAGGAGGGGTTGGTGGAGGAATAGGACCAGCAGGTTATCTTCCTCAGTGGCTTAGGGCACAGAAATGGAAACAAGTGCACCCTTTAATTGGGAGGCCGGTGAACAAATGGACTGAGAGCAGGTGGAAAGAGGCTGCTCCCACTGCTTGGAAAGGTTCAGAACTACAGCACACACACTGAAGGGAATAGGGAAGGAAGCAATTGGAACGCAAGGGAAGGGGCTTTTTTGTTGCAGCCAATGGTTCAGGATCTAGAACACACTGCCCGAGTATGTAATGGAAACAGAAGGAATCACAGCTATCAAGAGAGATATTACCTGGGGGAGAAAAAGAATTCAGGGTTTGAGGAAAATGGTGCGGACTAGATTCAGTGAGATACCATCCTATGAATCTACGATCTCTTCCATGAGACAGTAAACCAAGGATTCTCACATTGAAGTTATTGTTGAACAAGTGCTGCTCAACAGTACTGTTAGTGACTCCTTCCATCACTTCCCATTTGCTGATGATCAAGAGTAGACCGATTGAGACAATAATTGACTGGGCTGGGTTTGTTCTGCTTTCTGTGCATAGGACAATCTTCCATGTCGTTGGGTGGATGCCAATGTTGTAACCACACTGGAACAGCTTGGCTAGGGGCAGAGTTACTTCGGGAGCACATCTCTTCAGGACAGTTACTGGTGTGCTGTCAGGGCCCTTTGCCTCGGCAGTACCAATTTAACATGAAATGCAAGGGGTATATTGAAGAGGTTTGCAGGTGATACTAGGATTGCCATCTATTGCTGGTGAGGAAGAAAGCTGTCGGGAGCAGGAAGACATGAACAGATTCATCAGGCTGCTGTAAAAACGACAAATGGAATTCAGTCCAGAGAAGTATAAGCTGATACAGATAGGAATGTTCAACAAGGGAATACACAATGGATGGGTAGGATTCTGAGAAACAGAGAAATAAAGGGACCTTTGAATGTATGTCCACAGATCTCTCAAGGTAGCAGGCCAGGTAGATCAGGGAGCCACAAATAAAAAGGCATAGTTTCCTGTATTAGACAGGTTATAAAACACTAGGTCTGGTCACCACATTACCGGAAGCATGTCATCCCACTAAAAAGCAGTCAGAGGAGATTTATGAGGATGTTGTCAAGACTGGACAATTTCATCTATGAGGATATGACGATTGCATAGGTTGGGATTGTTTGTTTTTGAACACAGGAAGATAAGGGAAGATTCAATTGAATTTACTAAGTAGTTAGTGAAAGGACTGGGGTGGGGGAGTGGAGTTGAGGAATAATTTATTTCATCCAGAGAATGGTGGGGGGGTGGGATCTGGAACTCTGTCTGAAAGGGTACTACAGGCTGGAAATCCTCATTACGTTTCAAACACACCTAGGTACCCTCTTGAAATACAGTAACCAACAGGACTACAGAGTAACAGCTGGAAGGTAAGAGGTGAAATTAGATGGAAAATAGATTTGTTTTTAAGGCTGTTATGGTCATATTGAATTGAATGTCTTGCTTTGCTACCACGAGGACCAGGAACCATATTAAAAGACCATTACCTACTTTCAAGTGGAATTACCTCCACGAAAGTGGTAACACCTAAACTAAAGGAGGCTTTATCCATCTGACACTTCTGCTAAGGAATGACCGAGCGCCGCACTGTCGGAGGGTCAGCGCTGAGGGGGCGCCGCACTGTCAGAGGGTCAGCGCTGAGGGGGCGTCGCGCTGTCGGCGTCAGGACCAAGGGAATATTGAAGGATGGAATTTTAAATTAAGACACCGTGGGACTTCTCAAATCAATCAGTATGTATGTCAATCTTCTGTCTGGAACGTGGACCACATTCTGGGGTGTTTACATAAAGTACTGGCTGTCAACACAAAAAAGTGTTCACAAAGTGAAGTAAAAGTGTAGCACAGAGAAGGAAAGACATGGAAACACTGGGAATTGCCTGTGGAGCAAAGGGGTGCAGCTGTGAAGAGGATTCCTCAGTCACACAACTGCAAGTTCACCCCCAGAAGCAGCAATCAGCAGGAGTTAGGCATAGCATTAACGCAATGCAGGATCTAATTCTCAGCGACTGCAACCCTCAAATTTCTTCCCATGTACAGAAAGGCGACCGTATAGAACACCAATTTCTGAAGAAGGGTCTAAGCCTGAAACGTCAGCTTTCCTGCTCCTCTGATGCTGCCTGGCCTACTGTGTTCATCCAGCTCTACAGCTTGTTATCTATGTATAGAATATCCAACAGGTGGGACCTGCATAGCTGATACATTAACCCCATGGACAGCGACTGTACAGAGATGTACAGGGCAGCTGATCGACAGCAACTGTACAGAGATGTACAGGACAGCTGATCGACAGCGACTGTACAGAGATGTACATGGCAGCTGATCGACAGCGACTGTACAGAGATGTACAGGACAGCTGATCGACGGCGACTGTACAAGATGTACAGGACAGCTGATCGACAGGGACTAGTATAGATAGAGTATAGAACAACTGATCGACAAGGACTGTATAGAGATGTATACAACAACTGATCGACAGGGACTGCATAGAGATGTATAGAACAACTGATCGACAGGGACTGCATAGAGAGAGTACAGAACAACTGATCGACAGTACTGTATAGAGAGAACAGAACAACTGATCGACAGGGACTGTATAGAGATGTACAATAAACTTATGAAAACAAGCTGTACAGATTTTATCAAACTTCCGTCCTTTGATGACCAAAAGAACACTATTATTGGTTTTCAATGATGCTTCACATGTTAATGTTACGGATGGTAGTTTAAACACAACTGTTTTTTAAAATTATTTCTTATGGGTAAGAATGGGAACGCAGGACTCAGACCATGCTGAATTTCAGTTATTTACAGATTTTGCTTTTTTCATTTTGGGGGTGGGCAGTTCGGGTCAAGACATGTCAGGTGGGGTCAAGATGGAGCATGGGATAGAACTTTCAGACACCAGTTTTTAAGACAGCTCGACCTGAGCTACTGCACCTGCAGGAGAAATGGTTATAGATCCCAACATCATACTGCCTTGTATAGAATCTGGAGGTATTCAATTTAATTTGTTTTTGAGATTTTTTTTTGATTCGTTCTAACAACCACCCTCATCTAGCTTTGTGCTAGGTCTGGCTCCAATCAATGAACTTGACCAGAGATTCATTAGAGCTCCAGGATGCCACACTTAGTCGAAAGCTGCTTTGATATCCAGGGCAGTATCGCTCTCTCTCTCACCTCACCTCTGGAATTCAGCTCTTTTGTCCACACTTAGACCAAGGCTGTAATGAGATCAGGAGCTGAGTGACCCTGACGGAGCCCGAACAGTGGCAAGGTTATTGCTAAGCAAGTGCGACTTAATAGCAATGCCACAAGTGCGACTTAATAGCAATGCCTTCCATTAATATACTGATGACTGACAGTAGCTAGGTAGTACAGTACCTGCCAATATTGAACACGTTCTGTTTTTTTGTTGACAAGAAGTGCCTGGGCAATATTCCACATCACCAGGTGCATGCCAGTGGAGAAATTGTACTGAAACAGATTCTCTAGAAGCATGAGTGGTTCTCATTGAACCATGTGATTCGTGATTCATTATTCTAACACTGTTTGTGTGTCACACAGTCTGAACGCTCCATAATCACACTGTTCAATCATGGTTGTCTAATCATACAGACCAATCACTGTTTATACAATCACATAGACTAAACACTGTATAATCACGCAGTCTTATCATCGTTTATATAGGAATCACTATATATTCACATGGACCAATCAATGTTCATATAATCACACAAACAAGTCACTGTCCAAGCACACAGACCGGTCAGTGTCCAAGCACATGGACTGATCACGATGAGTAACACGGATGATTCACTGTATAATCATACAGACCGATCACCATATATTTATAGTGTACAACCATCTTCGGTGTAACCAGATGGCTCAATCATCCTATATGAGCACAATCCAACCACTATTCATTTAATCACTTGGTCCACCACTGTATAGTCACACAGCTTAAACACTCTTAATACAATCATATGAATCAATCCTGTTTATATGTGCAGTCTGTCAGGAGGCAACGGTATTGTTGTTGGACTAATAATTCAAAAATCCAGATAATGTTCTAGATTCAGTAAAAGTTTGGAATTAAAAGACAAATGGTAAACACAAAACCGTGTAAAAATCCATCTGGTTCACTCATGATCTTTATGGAATAAATCGGTCATCCTTACCTGGTCTAGTCTGTGTGCGATTCCAGACCCGCAACAATGTGATTGACTCCTAACTGTCCTCAGAAATGTATCAAGGAATGAAAACAGATGAATCACCCAGCATTGACCAAAGAACTAGAAACAACCAGGGCTACCTCAGCCCTATGCAGAAGAATCAGGGGCCCTTCATGGTGAAAATCACTTGAAGGAAGCAAGGGATGGCAAGGCCTCAGAATGTACTCTGGTTGGGGGATTTCAATGTCCACCACTGAGAGTGGCTCGGCAGCAGCACAACTGATTGAGTTGGTTGGGTCCTAAAGGACGTAACTACTAGACTGGGTTAGCAGCAGGTAGCGAGGGAACCAACCTGGAAACAACATACTTGACCACATCCTTACTAATCTGCCAGCTGCATATACATCCGTCCATGACGGTATCAGTAAGAGTGGCCATTGCACAGTCCTTGTGGAGACAAAGTCCCACCTTCACATTGAGAACGACCTCCATCGTGTTGTGTGGCACTATCACCGTGCTAAATGGGACAGACTTCACACAGACCTAGCAACTCAAGACTGGGCATCCATGAGGTGCTGTGGGCCATCAACAGCAGCAAAATTGTACTCCAGCACAATCTGTAACCTCATGGCCCAACATATCCCCCACTCATCCATTACCATCATGCCAGGGGATCAACCCTGGTTCAATGGAGAGTGCAGGAGGGCATGCCAGGAGCAGCACCAGGCATACCTAAAAATGAGGTGTCAACCTGGTGGAGCCACCAAACAGCATAAACAGCAAGTGATAGACAGAGCTAAGCAATCTCACAACCAATGGATCAGTTCTAAGCTCTGCAGTCCTGCATCATCACTAGAGGGAGAAGGCTCCAAAAATATCCCCGTCCTTAATGATGGGGGACGCCCAGTGCAGCAGCGCACATCACATTGTGGTTTCCCACAGCTAATAAGGGTTTTATGTCTGACACATTGTGAACAAACCACCTCTTTGAGGGCACGAGGTGGAAGTGTTTTGGGCTGGATTTCATGTTCCTCCATTCATGGGTGCAGTTTTTGGTAAGGGCATGATACATAAAACGTGACAGGTGTCTATCACATCATTGCCCCACACACCCATATAGGATGGTAGGTAGCAGTGCCTGTAATTTTAGGAAGAGCAAATGGACAACTGACCTTGTTAGTAAACCAACTAACTTTGTTATATAATGCTGCCCATACCACAGTATGGTTAGTTTGGGCAGGTGGGCAGCAGCAGCTTTTAACCCAATTGGTTAAATGGCCAGAGGAAAGACCAGGCCAGGGTTGGCTTGGGTATAAACAGGCCTCCAAGATGCTATGTATCCCTTTGTCACTTCCTGTTGTGGACACCAAAGCCCCAGCACCCCCACTCCCTTGTTCTCCAGGGACCTGTGACCTCTTTCCAAGCAAACCCTTTCCTTATTTCCCAGTTGAGGCCATGTGCCTTTCACTGCAGGGTCTGCCCACAGTCCCAGTGGTGCCCGCCACTGAACCTTGGTGCTTCTGGGACTGGGATAAATTAGCTAGCAGCTCCTGAAGGCTGAACAGCGTCCCACTGAGGGGTAGAAGTTTGACTTCCACCTCCTTAAGGCCATCCGGTGACTGTTGTGGCTATGGGACATCCTTACTCACTGTTGGTTTGTTTGGGACCGACATTCCTTCTGGGGGAGGCAAGCAGTAGAGCCCCCCTGACCACTTTTGTTAGAAGAACAGGAAAATCTACATGACTCCATCCAGGAAGGTGATTTTCAGTGTCTCTGCTACCAATGAAATATGACACATTGCTGATACACCAAAGAGTCCAGGCAGATCCAGTCTCCCAACTTGTTTCAAATCCTAGCGTTAGCTGAGCAGTGGGTGACATGAGGCTTGTGAATGCAATCCACTTCTGACAGGCCTCGATCAGCTGAAGACTCACTGACTGAAAGCCTGCCTCGCTAAATCTGACAGAGTACTACACACGTAGACCATGGTTTATGATCCGTGTGGGATGCCAGGGAATCCCACAAGAAGAAAGAGACTGCTGTGGGGAGTTCATTAAAATGCTTAAATTGCACACACCGGGCACATTACAGCATTAAGTGGCTGAAAGCTTTGTTTTTAATTAAAGGGGAATTTGCCACAATCATTAGCCGATCAATGCAGGGTTCCGATTACAAATCTGACAGCTACTCCCTTTACTACAAATTTGTGCCCATCCATTATCTATTTTGCGGCTTCACAGAGGCAGGTCCTGGAATACAAAATCCAAGCTGACACTTCAATGCAGTACCGAACAAGTGCTACTCTGTCGTTGATAAGATCTATCGGGATGAGATACTAAAGTAAGGCAATGTCAACTCTCTCAGGTGAACATAATGGATCCCACTGTCAAACAAGGGAGCTCCCCTCGTATCCTGACAATTGTTTAACCCTCAATCAGCACCACAAAAGCAGATTATTGGGTCATTACCACATTGACGTTTGTGGGAACTTGCTGTGCAAAATTGGCTGCCGTGTTTGCTGTCACATTAGCGATTACACTTCAAAACTTACTTCACTTGCTGTGAGCTATTTAGGTGGAAGAACTGAATTGAATTAGCCTTATTGTTACATATACTCACATGAGTACAGTGAAAGGTTTACAAGTTTCCACTTAACGGTGCCATCCTGGATACCAAGGTACCTAGGTACACATTCTTCAGTACAAGTTCTTAGGGGCAAAAAAATAAAGAAATAAAAAGTCCAGCATTACAGACCTTAGGAAGTACAAAATCATAGTAATAATTTAGAAAAATAAAGAGACTAAAAGTTCAGAAATAACAGTCCTTCTGTGATAATACAGAAAATTTTAAAAAAAGAGATTTAAGACAAAGTCCATTCGTTATCTACTTGTCTAATATCAGATGTCGCATAAGCAGTGAGATATTTGAGGGACTGTGGTAGGATTGAGAGAGGTGGAGCTGAGTGTCATTAGAATGTCTGGATATGGCGGTGTGTCATAGTATTCAAAGGCCTGGGTTAATGATCTGAGGCTTAGTTTCAAAACTCATTATGCCAACAGGTGAGATTTAAATTCAACTGATAAATCTCAAATATGAAACAATTTTCAGTTGTGGTCACGAATGCCCTTCACAGAAGAAAATGTACCATCCTGATCTGGTCCAGTTCACTTGTGACTTCCAGACCAATAGCAATGTAATTACCTTCTGAAATGACCTAGTGAGCCACTCAGTTCAAGGACACCTCGGGATGGACATCAGGTAATGGACTTGCCAGTGACACTCGCATCCCAAGGAGGATTAAAGTGAGAAACCTAACACCATGCTTTCAGATGATGTTGCTGAGAGGCAGGTCTTGCATGCAAAATGATAAGGGCTCATGGATTGTTCCTTGGCAGACCAGAGGTTACGGTGTGGGAACAGGATGAGAGCCATCGTAGGAATCCAGGTGTAGCTGAGTAATGAATCACAAAACAGTAGTCTTATGCAGCTGGATGACAGTTTTGTTTCCCACTTGTAGAATGTGGGCATCGCTGTCTGGGCCAGCATTTATTGCCGTACTCAGATGCTCTTGAGAAAGTGGTGGTGAGCTGCCTTCCTGAACTGCTGTAGTCCATGTGTTGTTGGTTGACCCACAATGCCATTTGGGAGGAATTCCAGGATTTTTACCCAATCACAATGAAGGAATGGTGATACATTTCCAAGTCAGGATGGTGATGGGTTGGAGGGGAACTTGGAGGTGGTGGTGTTCCCATGTATTTGCTGCCCTTGTCCTTCTAGATGGAAGCGGTCATGGGTTTGGAAGGTGCTATCTAAGGATCTTTGGTGAATTTCTGTACTACATCTTATAGATAGTACACACTGCTGCTACTGAGTGGCAGTGGTGGAGGGAGCAGATGGTTGTGGATGTAGTGCCAATCAAGCGGGCTGCTTTGTCCTGGATGGTGTCAAGCTTCCTGAGTATTGTTGGGGCTGCACCCATCCAGGCAAGTGGTGAGTATTCCATCACACTCCTGACATGTGCCTTGTAGATGGTGGACAAGCTCTGGGGAGTCAAGAATTGAGTTATCCACCACAGTATTCCCAGAGCTCCTTGATGCCACCTTCGGTCAAATGCAGTCTTAATGTCAAGGGCTGTCACTCTCACTCCACCTCCGGGTGCAGCTCTTTTGTCCATGTTTGAACCAAGGCTGAAATGAGGCCAAGAGCTGAGTGGCCCTGGCAGAGCCCAAACTGGGTGTCACTGAGCAGGATATTGCTGAGCAGGTGCCGCTTGATAGCACTGTCGATGATCCCTTCCATCACTTTCCTGATGATCGAGTGGAGACCGATGGACTGGTAGATGCTGTTGTTCTGGAAGAGCTTGGCTAGGCTGGCAGCAAGTTCTGGAGCACAAGTCTTCAGTAGTATTGCTGGAATGATATCAGGGCCCATAGCTTTTGCAGTATCCAGTGTCATCAACCATTTCTCAATATCACAAGGAGTGAACTGAATTGGCTGAAAACTGGTATCTATAATGCTAGGGACCACTGTGGGAGGCCAAGATGGATCATCCACTGAAATGCTTCAGTCTGATATAGTCATAAAGTTGTAAAGCACAGGAACAGATCCTTCAGTCCAACTCGTCCATGCCAACCAAATATCCTAAATGAATCTAGTCCCATTTGTCAGCATTTGACCCAGATCCCTCTAAACACTTCTTATTCACGTACCCATCCAGATGCCTTTTAAATGTTGTTATTGTATCAGCCTTAACTGCTTCGTCTGATAGCTCATTCCACACTGTGCATGAAAAACTGCCCCTTAGATCCCTTTTACGTCTTTGAACTCTCACCTTAAACCTATGCCCTCTAGTTTTGGACTCACCTATTCTGGGAAAAACGGCTTGGTTATTTACCCTATCCAAGGCACTCATGATTTTATAAACTTCTACAAGGTCAGCCCTCAACTTCTGATGCTCCAAGGAAAATAGCCCCAGCCTATTCAATGTATCCCTATAGTTCAAACACTTTTACACTGTTGTGTTGGGCTCTTCCATCCTTGAAGATGGGGGTATTTGTGGAGCCTCCAGTGAATCATTTAATTATCCACCACTATTCCCAACAGGATGTGACAGGACTGCAGACCATAGATTTGATCCGTTTTAGCTCTATCACTTGCTGCTTATGCTATTCAGCATGCAAGTAGTCCTGTCTGGTGGCTTCTCCAGGTTGACACCTCATTTTTACATATGCTTGGTGCTACTCCTGGCATGCCCTCCTGCACTCTTCATTGAACCAGGGTTAATCCCCTTGCTTGATGGTAATGTTTGAGTGGGGGATCCATGAGGTTGTAGACTGCAATGGAGTATGATTCCGTTGCAGTTGATTGTTTAGATAAAACAGACAAAGAAAAGCTTCCCGCTAGCTGATCATACAACAACTAGGAGATACAGATTTAGCTTTGAAGATTAGAAATGCAGGGGGTGTGAGAGGAAGAAATGTTTTTACATGGCAAGTGGTCATGCCCTGGAACACATTCCCCTGATGGGTGGTGTAAGAAGATGGTATGAATGATTTCAAAAGTCCAAAAGCTGGGCACCCGAGATAAGTGAATTTGAAGAGCTACAGGGATACAGCAGGGGAAATGTGACTGACTGAATTGTTCCTCAAAGAGCCAGCATGGATTCAATGGGCTGAATGGCATCCTTCCATGCTGTAATTACAATAGATCTGGTTGTTGAAAAATCCCAACGAGTTCAGTAATGTCCTTTAGGGAAGGAAATCTGTCGCCCTCACTCAGTTGGAATTAGACGAGACTTCAGTCTGCACAATGGGCCTGAATTGGAACTGCTATCTGAGGTGGCTGAGCAAGGCTCTCACTTGTATTAAACCTGCCACTGGTGGCTCAAAATGAAGACCCACCATTCACCTCTCAGTGTAACTGTGGGCAGGCAATAATTACTGGGCTTTGCCAGTAATGTCCATAAACCAAGGGTAAGAATTTCTGTTGGAATGAGAAGGTTGAGAAGCCAAAGACCAGAACTGTGGCGAGGATTCTGGTTAAATTGAACTAGACTGTTCAATTTATTTCTAAGGAATATGTGGACTGTTAAACAAATGATGGCAATGTTTTAAATGTGGCATAAACGTTGCAGATCTGTTTAAAGAGTTAACAGCTGAACTCAAGTAGACAGGGACTCCGCAGAGCTCCTGAAATGTCTGGGGGAAGGCCCCAGTGACTTATTGGATACAAGTGGCCTGAACAATGATAACTGAAAAAGTTCTGAAGAGGGTCACTGGACATGAAATGTTAACTTTGCTTTCTCTCCTCAGAAGCTGCCATGCCTGCCGAGTGTCTCCATCAATTTCCACTTTTGTGTTGATGAGAAAAGATTTTGAGTTCCCTGTGACAAGTCCCAGGGTTCATCGGGTGCCCGGAAAGACCCCCAACCTTGCAGACAGAGAGATTTGCACTTCTGTCCTCTGCCTGCTGCACTGTTCCAGTGAGGCTCACTCCAAACTTCAGGAACAGCTCATGGGTTGAAGAACCTCTTTCTATTCTGTAATAATATCTGTACGACAATACCTCAACTTCTAATTCGCCAATTTACAGCCTTCCAGACTGAACAATGAGTTCAACAACGTCAGACAGTAATCTTTACCGCCACTGTTATTTCCTTCTCTTTGCAGGTTTCAGTCTTATTCTTCAATTTATATGACTGCAGCTGTCCATCATTCTACCATTCACCACCACCCTTTTTCTTTTGCCTTCTTTCCCATTCTCGCTCTCATTGGTTATTCCCAGCTCTAATACTGTTGGTTGTTACTACCTATTGATACTTGCAGCCTCTTCGTCTTGCGAAAGAAATATCTATGAAGTCGGCCGTGACTGGATTTAAATAAAAGTTGACTTTTTTTTTAGAGCATAACCAAGCATAACCACCACTGCTTGTGGTGCAGTGGTGGTGTCTCTACCTTTGGACCAGCAGGTCCAGGGTTCAAGACCCTCCTGTCCCAGAAATGCTTGATAACATTTCTGAACAGACTGATTAGAAAATATCCATAAGTAAAGTGACAACACTTGAGACTTCATTTTATCATTGGGCTGCAAGAGACAGCAAGATTTTGACCACGTGACTTGCATCACTTCCTTTGATGACATATACTCTCATTTGCATTGCACATGGTGAGCCCTTATACTGCATGCCTCTGGTCATTTCACATTTCCTCTCTTCTGTCCTATCCCTGTTAGATCTTTAACCACTTACCCCTTTTTACCATCTTAAAACCTATTACATTCCGAATGTTTCTCCTGTTCTGATGGAAGATCACAGACCTGAAACTTTAACTCTGTTTTCTCTCTCCACAGACACTGCCAGACCTACTGAGTATTTCCAGCATACTTGCATTATTAAAGTGATTCATTGGTTCAAATCAGCTCCGTATGCTGGCCCTGCTCTAAGTATGTGAAGAAGCTGAAGGCTCTATCATGGGACGAAATGGCTCAGAAAACACTGGGCCACGTTGCTGTTGCAGAAATCCTGTTAAAAAAAAGGGTACTGATGGGGTGAACAAAATAAACTTCCAGGCCAGCCATTCAATTCTGGTGATGGGGTTTGAAGGGAAGAGGAGGGGAGAACAGGATCAGACATTTGGGCAGGTACATGGGTGGGAAAGGTTTAGAGGGATATGGACCAAACACAGGCAAATGGGGCCAGTTCAGTTTAGGAAACTGGGTCAGCGTGGACAAGGTGGGCCAAAGGACCTGTTTCTGTGCTGTACGACTCCGTGCAACCTTGATATAATCCAGCGACACTGCACAACACATATTAACAAGAGATAGTGGGAACTACCAATGCTGGAGAATCTGAGATAACAAGGTGTAGAGCTGGATGAACACAGCAGGCCAAGCAGCATCAGAGGAGCAGGAAAGCTGA